>CAUYRT010028905.1:0-12511 GCA_963574885.1 Lepilemur ruficaudatus
GTCCTTTCCTGGTTTTGGAATTAAAGTGATGTTCGCTCCGTAGAATGAATTCAGAAGGATTCCATCCTTCTCAATGTTGTGGAATAAATTCTGAAGAATAGGTATGAGTTCTTTTTTGTATGTTTGGTAAAACTCTGACGTGAAGCCATCAAGTCCCAGGCTTTTCCATTTTGGGAGGTTCTTAATTACTGCTCCAATTTCTAAGCTTGAGATTAGTCTGTTTAGGAATTCTGTAAAAAGTATCTGTCTCTCCACAGAATATACTATTTTGTGTGTGTTGAAGGTGAAGAAGAATCACAACTGCTTATTATCTCTCATTTGAGATATTACTTGTTGATTGACTTTTAATCTTTCCTACTGTAAAGTCTTGAACTTCATAACTTTTATCAACCCTTTGAAAAAAAATTACCTATAGGTCCTTTAGCTTCCTTCTTTTTTAAAATATTTTTTGGTTTTGTTGTTGTTTTTTTTTTTTTTTCTGTTCAGTTGATAATCTGTTGGTCATGATTTAACAAGATTAATGCTGTAATATGATTGCATTTTCATTTGCTGAACCTCGCCATTGTAGAAATCCTGTTGGCCCTCTAAACGTGGATATTCAACTAGGAAAGAATATAATCACTGTAAACTTGTTGAAGTGCATTAACCTCATTTATGGGCTGAGGCTGATCTTCTCTCTGTTGAACCTCACCCCCCTCCCTCCTGGTGAATTGCTTTCATCTTTTGTAAATCAGAAAACCATTTCCACGAGCAACATTATGTTAATAGTAGGGATCTCATTTCCTAAATTTTCATCCTTAATTTTTAACAGCTTGCTGGACCGATGTCTATAGAGAGGGCTCAAACACAATATGTTTAAAACAGTAATCTTCTTTACTCTGCCTTCTCCTCCCATTTGTGCACACCAAATCCGCTATTGCATTTTATTTCAGATCTTTACTATTCATTCGGTCTCCAGGAGTGATTTTGGATTCCTTCATGTGCCTCACTATTCATATTCATTCAGTCAGAAGATCCTGTTGATCTTCTCTCTTAAAAAATCTTTGCAGTTTTATTCCTTCTGTTCAACTATCTTGGGACTGCTTTTGTTTAGACCCTTATCATTTGTCACTTGGACCATAAATCTCTCTGTCTCATGTCTCATCCCCATCACATTCCTTCCAATCCCTTCTTCATACTGCCACAACAATAGGTTTTCATAAAAAATCAAAATGACATGTTGTTTCACTGTTTACATCCTTTTAGTAACCTTTAGATTTTCGTAACCTCATAAAGAGAAAAGATAATAGTCCTAATAATCATTTTTGGCCTCAATCATGTCTTTTGGCTTTGTGCTTACATGGAGATGCTACAAAATTTTACTAATTAATGTAAAATAATACCAACATGCAGCCTAGCAGATACTAAATGGGTGTATGTGTAGTAGATGTCATTTGTTTATAAATAAACTAAGAATATGTAGCTTTAGCAAGTCTTTAAAGGTTGACTCACTCTTTGTTGTTTCCTAAAGAAACTGACAGTACTTCCCTCATCATTAAGAACAGATTATATAACTTTGTCAAATATCTCAGATAAATAAGGTTGAAAAACAAAAGAGAAGGAATTTTAAATTGCCTTGATGGAAAACAATATACTTATTTCATATACTTTTACTAATAATAATTCATATACTTTTACTAATAATATACTGAAATTGCCCCTCTATACATCAGTCAACATTTCTAATCATGGTTTCTTTCTCAAATAGAATTAGGAGTGTTAAAAATTGCAAATAAAGGTTATTACCAACTATCCCTTCATTGCTTTTGAATTGGGGTCACTGATAAATCTATCTTTTTCAGAATTTCCTGAGGTAGGTGCTAATTAAAAACAAAGATACTAGAGTCCCATACTATACCTCCTATAACTACTACACTATTCTCTGGAGGTGGAATAGTTTTATTCTGTATACTTAACAAACTTTCTAATTGGTTCCAATGCACTCTAAAGTTCAAAAGCCATGTATCTCATCTGGTTTGTTAGTGTGTGTGTCTCTGTTAGTCTTTGCTTAAAGACTTTTAGTGATGCAGAACTCTGAATTTTTCAAAGCAGTCATTTATAATACTTATGAAATGATAGTATACTTACAATAAAATGCACATTTCTTTAGTGTACGTGTTTCAGTTTTGACAGACATATACACCCATGCAACTATCACTGCATCACCCCAGAAAATCTACTCATACCTCTTTCTGTGTGTAATCCTTCACACCCAGAGGCAACCCCTTCATGTCTTCTATCATCTTAGTCAATTTTACCTGCTCTAGAACTTCATATAAATGAGATAAAACAGGATGTACTCTGCAGGAGTACGTTGATCCTCTAAAGATTCACTGAAAAATTATTGACAAGATTCAGATTAATTGGAGAGAAGGCATACAAATTTATTTAATGTATATACATGGGAGTCTTCAGAATGAAAACCCAAAGATACAGGGGAAATTGTCCATTTTAATGTTTAGGTTCAACAAAGTAAAGACAACCATGTAGAAATATGATTGGACAAAAAGGATATGATCTAATATTAATAGACTGAGTGGGGAAACCCAGTAAGGCCTGTCTATCTAGAGTCTTCTTGGTTTCTCTAAGCATGCATTCCTTCCTTCCAGGAATAGGGCAAGACCTTCTCTGGAATGGGGGTCCCATGACCAACTGCCAAACAGGGTAGGTCAGATAATTTCTTTACAGTCAGCTTCTACACAGATAGGGCGGAGGGAAAGTTAGAGTAATATTAATATTTTTAGGTTTTAACTGGCTTTGGGGAAAGGGGATTCTGTTTTCTATGACCCACCTTGAGGAAGAGGGATTCTAGTGTCTATGGCCAGTCTTGAGGGAGAATGGGACTGAGAGACAGGAGGGCAGGAGAAGGTGAGAGAAAAACTTTTGCTTCTGAGGCCCTCATTTTGGAGTATTTTATGAGGACTGACAACTCTCTCATATCCAGCCTCTGTTACTCAGTTGAATAAGATTCAGGCATGTAATTGGGTGTATCCACAATTGATTCATTTTTGCTGCTGGGTAGCAGTACATTGTATGAATGTACCAAAACTTCTTTATCTGTTCACTTCTTGATGGGCTTTTGAGTTGTTTCCACCTTTTGGTTATTATGAATAAACCTTCTAGAATATTTTTGTAAAAGTCCTTTTGTAGCCATATGTTTTCACTTATTTGAGGTAATTACTTAGGAATGGAATTGTCGGGTGATATGATATATTTGTGCTTAACTTTATAAGAAACCGCGAACAGTTCTCCAATGTGATTATACCATTTTATACTCTCACCAAAATGTATGAAAGTTTCAGTTGCTTCTCTCCAACTTTTGGTGTTATCAATTTTTTTTTATCTTAATCATTCTAGTGGGTAAGAAATGGTATATCATTGAGATATTAACTTGAATTTCCATTATAAGTAATTTTAGTAGCTTTATATACTTTATTGGTCATGTATCTGAGTGTGTAGGTATGTGAAATGTCTATTCATGTATTTTGCCCATTTTTAAGTAGGTTGCTGGTCTTTTCATTTTTGGTTTATAAGCCCATTTGCATTATGTTCAAAAATCTCAACACCTAGTTCTGAGAGACATGAATGTAGTATATTAGTAAAATATGGCACTTTTATAACTTATAAAATTGCTTTGATGTTTTTGTTGTATTTATTCCTCATCTTAAGGTGTTAAAATATATATACTTTATGTCAAATTTGTGGATAAAGAAATTAAATCAAAACATCCTGTATTTATTTTTCAAGGCACAAGTTGATAAACAATGTTATTAACTCAAAATTGGAATTATTAAAATCTGTTTGAAACTCATTTATAATTTACTGCCTCAAAAGAAGGAACATGTTCCCATCTCCACCCAAAGAAAAAGTTAAAACAAATTCCAATCAGCAAACATCAGTATTGTGTTGGCTGAATTTGACCAATTGGTTTGTCTTTTTACTAAATATCCTCGTCCCAAGTTAGCTTCATTGTTTTGTAAAAAGAGAAGAGCAGTTCTGGAGAGGCTTGATTCTTGGGTCATGGGAATTCTGAGTGACTTTGTTTGTGCAGCTAATCTCTTCTGTGCTGACTTTTAAGAACCGGAGTCCCTTTCTTGCAATTCCAATGCTCAATGAGGAATCATTGCTCTTTAGCCATCCCGTTTGATATGAAATATCTGCTGTAATTATCTGCTGCCTGAAAGAAATGACTTATGGCATAAAAGTACAATTGGCTGGTTTGGGGCCTCGCTCCTAGATCATCATTCTTTTCCGCTTTGGATGTGGAATTCCCAGGGCAACTCTTCCATGTATGCACTCAATTAATAACTTGCGCTTGCTTAAATGAACCAAAATGTATTCAACAGTGTCCTCTAGCATTTAATTTACTGCTTTAATTGATCTTCAACAAACATTTTTCAATACATATTTAATGCAAATCTATTTTGTACACAGAACTTTGGGAAGCGTTAATTTCCCGACGGCCATCCTGGTACAGCATCTAGCACAGCACTGTGTGTATCCAGCCAATTAATACGCATGTGGGCATATTGAAACTGGGATCCATTGGCTCTTGGTTCTGAAAATATGACAGCCTAGGTGCCCTGGAAATTTTTCAATACAACTTCACAGAAATGTTGGCTGATAAAAACAACTCTTTTAAACTATTTCCAATGCATTACTGGACTCTGCAGAAAGAAAGGGAAATCACCAGGTATCAGAAACTAGAAGTAACTAATTGTCATAGCAGCCAATTCAAAAGTGACACTGAATCTGCTGCAACAAAGGTGGTGACAGCTGTGGTTGGTCTTGGTAACGAGAGTCTTAGTGAATTACAATATTCATCCAGGGATAGGAGAGGAAGCTAGGCTGCCACAGGGTGGGGAGAAAGAACTGAGACCAAATGTGAAATCTAGACCCTTAAAGGATGGCACACTTGTGAAGAATGGACTAGAAAAATGTCATTACCTTAATACAGTAATCATTAAGAAGCTTGATTCTCCCTTAAAGGAGGCACAGGAATTCTAAAACAAAACAAAAATAGAAAAGATAAAACAAAAAACCACTGACTAAATGTAATAAAATACTGGATATTAAAAAATAATGTCAAAATTATAGACACAGTAGGAAATATTTTAAGTATACGATAGTATTTAGGAGCATTATTAAGCATTAAGAGCATTGCCCAGTATGCTGACTCATGTGACTTCATGGCAAAAACGGTACAGGGTCAGAGGTGGTGTAGGGGTGCAGAGGTCTTCTATGGTCAATGAGGCCCACAGTCCTAAGGAAAACGGGGTTTGAGGCAGAGAAGAGTAAAGGCAAACTGGATCCTGTCTATACTCTACAACTTTCTTTCCTTGACTATAAACAATAACTTCAGAGTATGACTATAAACAATAACTTCAGAGTATAGTGGCGGATGATTCATTTCTGCCTTCCAAATTTTCCCAACTTCAGTTGTGACTATATCTTACCCTGAACCACACAGAGAGGGAGATTGCGAGGAACCTAGTTCGCAATGTAATCAAGATGGCAATAAAAACATCTAAAAATCTTTATATGCTCGTCTAGAATTTTTGATTATAACAAAATTTACATTTTGTTATATATATTTGTTATAAAATATATATTTGTTATAAGTATAAATTTATATTTGATGAAAAGGAAGTATCCTAGTAAAATACCAAAGTAGGGAAACTGAAAGAAAGAAGATTAAAAGAAAATTAAAACATCCCAAACTCTTTTATTATAGCATAAGAGAAACTACAATTTTGATGGTAGAAATCTTGAAGATTAGGAAGAATTATAGTTACCAAGTAAATATGGATAAAAAAATAACAGAAGGAATAAAGAAGATTTTTTTAAAAAAATCAGAATACTCCCAATCAGGACCACAAAAAAAGGAAGAAAAATAAAATAAATAATAAAGAGAAACACAATTTGTACAGACAAGAGAACAGCTTGATTCTAATGGATATTTGATTTCTCTGAATTCCAAAAAACTTTCATAACAGCTTGTTAGGAGGAGCAATAATTTTGTTTTTAATAAACACTTAATGAAAGGCAATTTGTTTTTCATAATATAAGGTTCATAATAGGACTCTCTCAAAAGGATATTGAAATAAAATGGGTTTATATTATAAATATTATTTATTGAAAACATATTTAAAACTAGTTATTATACAAGAAAATTTTAAGTATCCTAGGACTTTATAGCTTGCATATAAAAAAGTGATACAGATTTCCCCAAATTTTACACCATTCTTGGCATTAAATGACAAATTACCAACATACCAATTATATGTTATAAAGATGAAAGAAACTATTCCCTATCTCAATGATTTTTTTAAAAAGCTTAACTCTGAGAGAAGATTTAATTATTGTAATATTTTTCTACAATGTTTAAAAATGATTATCAAATTATGTTGGTCAAAAAGTAAAAGAATAAAACTATTGTAGACGTATGTTGGGCAGTTAAATAATAAAATATAGTTTTCTTTTTGTATTCCGTGATTTCCTTTCCCATGCCCAGTAAATACTAACTTTCATAATTTTGTATCTGTAAATATTTGTATCTGTTTTCTTAAATAAGTATAAAAATAAACATATGTTTGAAACCTATTACATTCACTCTGTCTGAGAAAAAGGATTTGATAGATCTTCAATTCCTCTTTTCTTTTACCCAAAGAATTCCACCTTTCAATGCTTTTGGACTTCGGAAGCAATGCCTGTCCCCAACCTATAAACTTTCATAGTGTTTGGACACTGTTACTTTTTCTTTCAAAGATATATGCAGGCAATGTGATGATCTGTTTTCCTCAGGTCTGAGTTGTGTTTATGATAAGAGTGCACGTTTAGGGTGCATGTGTAGGTTATGTTCTACTAGCTTTGAATGTCAAATATTGAATAACAGGAAGGTGCAGAGATTCTTTCATGAATTTGTTATGCAGAACCCTTAAAGCTATAGGTCAAGTCATATCCTGTATTCGGGTGTGTTTTCTAGAGCTGCTGTATAGCAAAGTACTATAAACTAGGTAGTAGCTTAAATACCAAAAATTTATTGTCTCACAGTTCTGGAGGCTAGAAGTCCTAGAGCAAGGAATCCACAGTGTTGGTTCCTTCTGAAGATTGTGAGAGAGAATCTGTTTCCTGCCTCTGGCTTGGCTTCATGGGATTTGATGAAAACCTTTGGCATTCCTTGGCTTATAGAAGCATCACCTTGCTCTCTGCCTTCATCTTTACATGATTCTCTCCCTGTGTGCATGCCTGTGTCGATTTTTCCCTTTTTATAAAGAAACCAGTCATATGGGATTAGGGTCCCATCCCACTCTAGCATGACCTCATCTTAACTAATTTTATCTGTAATGACCCTATTTTCTAATGAGGTCACATTGTGAGGTACTGCATGTTAGGACCCCATCATAGGAATCGGGGTGAGTGGCACAGTTCAACCCATTGCAAGGTGTCCAAGGGCAGTACTACTTAGCAGCAAATAAAAAAAAAAAGAGAGAAAAAAAAATTACACAGAGAGACTTTTCTTACATGAAAGCTGTAAGTACGAGGGACCACCTTTTTGGACTCCTTATATCCAGCTCTTGGATAAGTCAGTGCAGGGGAGGAACCACAAATTGGCATTTGACTCAGCCAATATTGGTGGAATAGTGTTAGACTAATTTGATTTAGAAAATTTAAGTATTGAGACTTCACTTCTCTAAATATCTTGAAATGAAGCATGTAGGAAGTGGTAACTTTGCGTGTGAATATAAAGAGGAAATGAAAATGTATATAGTGTGTCAGGGTTCAACCAGAGAAGCAGAAACATGGGGCAGTTGATAAAGTATTCTTTAAATCCATGGGTTCTAGTTTTGGCAAAGCAAACTGATACCTGGAGCAAATGTTTATTTCAGTAAGAACAAAGGGCTTTCCCTTCCATCACAGAAGAGGACCAGTGTAATCAACTGCCACTAGGTACCTGGCTGATCGCCTTGAGAAACTGTGCCACATCAGGGGCTCAGTGGGGGTCTCAGCTGCTGGCTGTTTGGGCACTTATTAGCGGCTGTAGTCAGGTCGGCCTTGGTGAGTACAGGTGACATTTAACAACCACTGAAGTTCAATGTTTCTGCTCAAATGTGTCAGTCACTGAGGATTCATTTCCCTTTTTATGCTTTTACGTTTATGTCAAAGAGAAGGCATCCTGTTGGTGGCATGTAGAAGGCATACATCACGTTAGGGGCTTCTCACTTGGAGAATTACCAAGGATGTGAAAAACAGAGTAGAAGAGAGATGCAGTAACAGTTGGAGATGGTTTCTAACTGTAAACAACTCTGAAAAGAAGTAGAATGGCTTTTGGTTTGTTTGTAGACTTGCTGGTTGTTTTTTGTTTGCTTTGTTTTCTTCTGTTGACTTTTTTCTTATCAAATCTTATTCCTTCATTTAGTTTTCATATCTTTCTGGTACTCTTTAGCACCTAAGTAGACATTCTGGGTACCTACAAATTGTTGTAAAATCCAGCTGGAGCAATCCAGTGGGTTTCTGTAGGATTTTGTGTTGTTTTGTTTTGTTTTGGTAGGGAAGGGGAGAAGGAAGAGAACATTGATATTCAAGATGAATCTCTGAGAATCCCGTAAATGTGCCCTATAAAAGAAAAAGTCAGCTTTGAACAACCCAAACCTAGGCAGTACCAAAGCCAGATAACAATTGTACTAGTTAATTCATATCTTTCTTTTAATTTCCTTTATTCTAACCCTCAAAATATTATTTTGTATTGTTTCATTTTTAGGTTCTGGGACTTCAACTAAAACAGAGAAAAAGTGCCAATTTAACATCCTGTTAATAGGTATCACTCTATATTTCAATGATGATTAAGTAGTATTAAGTTAGCTTTTTCAAGGTCTCATAGCTATTGGGGGAAGAGTTGGGATTCAAACGATGTCTGTTTGATACTAAAACATATTTTAAAAATTCGTAACATATTGTTTCTGAGAAACAGATTTAGCTTTAAAAGAAACTCTCTTCTCATTTCCTACTGTGCCGTGTATTGTCCATTTTGCATTTCTAGATCTGTTCTCTACCAGTCTCTGTCCTATTTGTGCCTAAGTAGGCTGACCACAGCGGAAGACATCAGTCAGCTCCCTTACTTCTGGATTCTGGTTGATGTTGGCCAATGGGAGGCTTCAGTTGGAAATGCCAATGGTAGGGGGATAGTGAATTAGGGGTATTTACTCCTCCAGCTCCCTCCCTGTCAGGGCAATGACTTGGCAGTAGCCATATTTCCTCTTTTAAAAGCCACAGCTCCTGTCCGGTGGAGACTCACCTATGCTAAAGCCCTGTTTGGGATTTCAGTAATTGTGGCCTCCCTTGCGTAGTCAGATCTAGTGATGATAATGGCTGTTGCTAGACTCTAGGAACTTCACCTCCCTTGTTGGTTCCCCAGCATACTTTCAACAGCTTTGTAAATAGTGCTTTCATTAAACTCTTCTGAAGTACCTATTTGAGGGTGCCATCTGTTTCCTGTTGGGACCGTGACAACCAAACCAACAAATTGGTGATTTCAAGTCTATTCTATCGTGTTATATTTGTGCAAAGAAAAATTTTCTATTCCAATTTTTTGTTTAATTGTTATAACTAGAGGTGGAATAATAGTAGGAGGGGGACCTGTGCAAATAAATAAAATTGTATGAAAATGGAATATAGAAATTGTGGCAGTAAGTCTTACCACCCTTAAAATGTTATTATAGAAGGAGCTTGCAAATGTGCAAATCTTTTCCACTAAGATAATGTGGAAAAATATAATTCTTATAGTCTAAAAATTCTCATATTCTTCTTATGTACAACTGAACTTGCCAGTTGAAGATATTTCAGGCTTTTACTGATAAAACAGTCTCTGTTAAGTTTATACATTCACTTAGTTTAATTTTATCATGATTCACTTATATAGTCTCATTTGGATCATTCAGCCTATTTAGATAAATTGTCTAGTTCTCTAATTTTTGTCTCTCCACCACTTCGACATGTGGTTATCTAGCAGGGCTCACAGTGCCATCATGCTAGTGAGGAAAAAGAAGCCCTAGGTTCTATAAAAATGCAAACATAGTAACTTGAACAAATCCTTGAAGCTGCAGAGAGGTTGTGGAGAGAAATCAGTAATCAAATAGCAGTGTCCTATGTTGGAGGTAACAGACAAAGACATCTTGCCGATTCATTCAAAGTCTACTGTAACTATAGGACTATTTGGATAAACCTGTTTAATCTTATGAATTGTATAACCATGATGACATACACATAAAAATAGATCATTTGTCCTTCAGTAAAACAGTAAAAGATGGAACAACTGTGTACCTATTGTTTTATAACACATCATATCTATTTTTGTACCAGATTCTTTCCTTGACAAATTATGTGTCTGAATTCCTCAGGAAAATATTTTACATGAATTCAAGGAAAATTTTGGTAAGGCTATCCTATTATTAATTACTTTTGCACTCTTTATTAACTTGAAGAGAAATTTGTCAGGAAAAACATTAGATTGTTCTGAGCCTTTATTGATTTTCTTTTCCCTCAGCCTTTGTGGAAAGGAACATATTATGAATTAAGCTGCTTGAACTCAATATAAAGTTCCAGTAAATAATGCTTGGACCTTGAAACTTATCACTAATGTGAAGGTCCAAGTTCTACAAAAATTGCCTACTTACCAACCAGATAATAATTCACAGTAATAAAACACAGGATGTTCTTGCCTCTCTTATATCCAATTTCTTTTTATTCCTTTATTCCTTCTGAGGGAGACAAAGTGAAAAGAGAGGGAGTGGGGTCCTTTGGTGACCAGGTCATGAAAGAAAAAAAGAAGCAAGAGAGGAAATTCAAGATCCTAAAAGACATATACACAAAGGTAGATACATGGATATATATTAAGGAAGGTTCATCTAATATAAAATGGTAAAGAGAAAAATAAGCAAGAGAGGAAAACTTAGGATCTAGAAGGACACAGATAAACGAGATACATTTAATGAGTATACATTAGCATTTACACTCTGATAAAAGAGAACATACATTTTCTTCAAGGGCACATAGAAGATTTACAAAACTTGATCAAATATCAGGTTATATTGAAACTACCTATTTTCCAGAAAGTAGAAGTATTGGCAACAATCGAAATGCCCATGCATAAAACAGTGCTTGAATAAACTTTCACACACACCCAGTGGAATACTATGCAGCTATAAAAGGAAATGAGATAGATCCCTATAAACTAATATGTAGAGATTTTTAAGTGAAGAAAAAACCAGAAGTAGAGTAGTACACTTTTTTATAGAAAAGAGAAGGGGAAATAAGAAAGTATGTCTGATCATGCTTATTTTTGCAAAAATAAACACAGAAGGATAAACCAGAAATAATGTAATTCATTCACTTTTGAGGGAGGGTGGGAATGAGTGAAAGTCTTCCAGTACAGTATTGCTACCTCTCTGATTCTAGCTTTGTGTATATAGTTTGAGTTCTTGAATCATGTCAATGTTTGTGTATTTAATAAAATAACATAGAAAGGGAACATTCTAAAATGGAAAAAACAACAGAAACAAAAGAACTTATATATTTAAAATTAATAAACTAACCATATGGAAAGAAAACTACTAACCCAAATAACTTTTGTACAGAGTATTTTGATTTTATAACTTCAGGTTAAAGAAAAAACAACATATAAGCAAATATTTATGTCTAATTTGTAGGTTAGTTTTTTGCAGTGTTGTGGTTCAACAGTTTTGAAACTACTTTCTGTGTACTCTAGAATTGAGCATATAGATAATTAAGAATAAGGGGAACCAAATTTTGCATTATTGGAGAAAGAAGTCCTAAGTGCCTGTCAATTCATGAGTGGATTATTAAAATTTGGTATATGTTTACAGTGGAATACTACTCAATTTTAAGAAACAACAGTGAGCTAGCACCACTTATATTATCCTGGATTGAGTTCGAGCCCATTATTTGAAGTGAGGTGACACAAGACCGGAAGAATGGGCTCCACATGCACTCGCCATCAAATTGGTACTGACTGACTAACACTACGGTGCTCAAATGGTGGTGGTGTCCACCAGGGATTCGGGGGTTGGAGGGTAGACCCACATCTGAGGGATGTGGTGGGCATTGTGGAGGGGAGGGGCATGCTTGAAATGTAGTTGGGGATAGGAATTAGGGGTCTCAATAGGGGGAAGGAAATCTTCTAAAACTGATTTATGTGAATAGCTATACAACTTGGTAAATTTACCAATAATCATTTAATTGTACACTTATAATGGAGTAATGGCATGGCATGTAAATTATACTTCAATAAAGTTGTCTAAAAACAAAAAAAAAGAAGTTCCAATTATGGAAAGGAATAAGATTAGAATTAACATTATAGTGTTAGTTTGGAATAGAAGGTGTCTGTTTTAACTCTTTTTTTTGCTATATAGATCATACTATTGTTTCAAACATATTGATAGCATATTATGCCTTT
>CAUYRT010028906.1:0-21488 GCA_963574885.1 Lepilemur ruficaudatus
ACTATACAGAATTTCTGTT
The DNA here is from genome assembly GCA_963574885.1 of Lepilemur ruficaudatus. Taxonomy (NCBI): domain Eukaryota; kingdom Metazoa; phylum Chordata; class Mammalia; order Primates; family Lepilemuridae; genus Lepilemur; species Lepilemur ruficaudatus. The sequence continues at coordinate 20 of CAUYRT010028906.1, forward strand.
TGTAAAGGATTTCATTGAGTATCTGGAATTAGAAGAACTATAGTGAAAGAGATGAATGTCCACTTATTTGTTGCCTTTTTAATCCTGTAAAATTTCAATCTGCATAATTATGTGAAATTTGGATAAAGGATAGGGCTAGGAGTCAAGTTTTGGATCAAACAGAATGCATCTGTGATCAAGTATAAGAGTAAAAAGAATAAACAGGACCAAGAACAATAAGCAGCTAAATCACTACAGTTCTTCATTTTATTTTTGCGTTAATGGGTTGTCTGCTAGGTGTCAATCAGCTCTCTTAGATAAATTTTCTCTTTAAGTATGTAGATGGATAGTCATAAAATTGCACCAAAAGCACTAATAGGCAAAGGGAATACATTTTAAACTATTTCCCAAATTGCATTTAAAATACCACCTGGGAGTACATTTTTTTAAAAATGCAAAATCATAAAGAATGGATCCCCAATGGAAATTTAATGATAGTTTTACATTCTATTGTGTAGGGGAAAGGCTAGCTCTTTACCTTGAGATTCGATTTCATCCGTTGCTTCTTCCACCACATTGCTGCTGGTCTCTATTACAGAAATATCTTGTACACTTTGTGAATTCTTTGAAAGGAGAAAAGAAACACCAATTTCAAAATGACTTGATTTTTCTCAAAGTTGCATCGTTCTCTCAATTAAAGGAGAATTAATTGCCTTGTAGGAGTTAACCAAACTTTCCTACTTAATTTTTCTAGGATCTAATGCTGTGTATTAGAAGCAAAGCAGTAATCACAGTCTGTTTACTGCATTCACAAGATAAAGTGCATTGGCTCAATGTCATCACATCTTCCTATTACTAACAAAGTACTATGCTACGAATATCATTTTAGATGTACATTAATCCTTGAATTATACAGTACTTTATAGAAATATAATTTGAGACCATAACATAGGGAAATCAGAACTTTGGAAATGCTACTGTTTTCTTTTACTAGCCTTCTGTTTGTGCTAAAAAGAAAAACATTTCTTCTTAATTGAGGAAATTAAAGGTTAATTTGATGAATAATAGTGACAAAATAGCTTTTTGTACTCCTGATGATATACTTTTAAAAAATGATAATAGGATACTTTTAAAACTCACATTAGTTAACCTAGTGGTGAATCTATATAACTATTTTCAATTGCCTTCCCTTTTCTATAAAATGTTCTTCCTTATTGTAGTCTTGTATTTATTTAAACACAAAGTTAATTAAATGATTAACACGGAAATTACATTTTCAGAATCATAGTAAAGTTACCATAAAAACAGGTGGTTACTGTACTTAATAGCACTGATTTTAGAAAGCAACTTTTATTTTTTTGTAATTTATAACGGTTCTTCACAAAAATTTATCTCTATGGGAGGTTCCTACAACTTGCTTGAATGAATCAGCTTAATAATCAACATGAATTTGTTTTTTGCCACTAGCCATTTTGTTTATCTTTTTGAATACCCACATCTTTTCTTTTTTCATAAGAAAATTAATTTATCCAGTTTGTTCTCCAGCATTAACATCTGGTTATTCATGACCACTCTACCTCATGAAGCTCTTCTTTCACTTCAGCTGAGTCCTGTTTCTTTTCATTGTCTTCTTTTCCATTTTCCTGAAATGGAAACAGTGTTAGTAAGTGGTATCTGAAAGGAGCTTAAACTTTAACACAACAAGCTTTTTATTTTAAAATTTTTCACATGATGAATACATATCATACCAAATAAAATTACACAAAGCAGTTGTATGAACAAGTTCTAACAGTAACAGACTTGTTATATATAATTAAGGAATGCCAACCAACTAGAAGCAGGTCACTGTGACCCAACAATTATTTTTAACCCCCCTTTTCAGCGTTTTCTGTCAAAACCTGATGTAGAATACTTCAAAGAGAAATAATTAAATGATAAACTATGATATTACATTTTGATTTTCCCAAATCCTTTCATAAAGGGTTAGAAACCTATGCAGGACAAGAACCTGAGCAGGTGTGGGTTCCTCTTGCGATGTTGACTCATTCATCTTAACCACTAAAAGACATGGACAGGTATTACCAGACCAGTATTAATAACAAAAATAGAGAAAGAAAATATTAACACACAACAAACATACTGGAAGATCAAAATCTCAGTCACCCCTAACTCCCACCTCACCCCACCATTCTATTGAATGATAATAAGTTCTCAACTGCTGAACTTTTCAAACTGTACTACTGTTATTACTGTTGTTACTGACCAAAGCTAGATTGGTTCTCAGAGAGACAAGAAAACTCACCATAGTAGTCATCACCATCATCATTTAAAAAAAACAAAAAACAAAACCAAATAGCAACAGTAATGCTATTGAATTTTTAACATTATTATCATCCTTATTAATTTTTGAAATAACAATCAAGGTGAGGTAAAGTGAAACTTTGATGGCTACCTAATTCATGTGAGAAAGGTAGACAGACAATAGAAAAATAATCTCCCTAAAAAGCATTTTTGATGGGGAAGACTTCTGGGGGAATATGATTTCTCTGGTTTATTCATATTGAGGAATTAAAATGCATAATTTCCAGATTCCTACTTCACTGTAAATGACTGTAGATTCAGTGACAGATTATCAAATTACTGCTCTGCCAAAATTCATTTAAGAGTTTCTGTATATAGGAGCTAGGTGTCGTGTAAGAAGTAAATTATACATACACAGTCTCTGTCTCCAGGGCAGTTATAATCTAAGGACTCTTTAATTTGAAATAGTATGTATATAATGATCTAGACTAAAATATTGGCTTTTCTTTTTATCAATACAGCACATGTTCTAGTGGAATAAACCAAAAGTACTGCCTTTGGAGACAACAGATTCCAACACTTAAAAATAGCTGCCTTGAAGCCTTTTTGAAGTACTTCATAAATAATAAATAATATAAAATAGATATATGTAACAGCTCCCAACTGTACATTTTCACAGCCTGCTTTCTATGTTTATGGTGTCCATCTCCTGAAATTGGTGCTTCCTTCCATTTCTTTAAAAATCTGTTTTGTTTAAACGCACCCAGATAAATTCAACTCAGTAAGGGTTTACTGGGTACTTTCTAAACGAAGGCAGATGTTGGGGTTAAAAACGATGAATCAGACCTCCCTTTTTGAAGAGTTCCCAGTTTAGTGATGGAAAAAGATGCAATTCAATCTGCAAAGTGCAAGGGTAGAGGTCCATACAAAATGTTAAGAAACAAAGAGGAATAAGCAATTAATTTTCAGGGGCAGTCAGGGAAGCTTTTACAGAGAAATAGATTTCTAAACTGGATTGCAAATGACCAGTAAGAAGATGAGTATGATGGCTCATGCCTATAATCCCAGCATGAGGGAAACTGAGGGAAACTGAGGCAGGAGGATCACTTGAGCCTACGAGTTTGAGGTTACTGTGAGCTATGAGCTATGACTGAGCCACTGCACTCCAGCCTGGGTGACAGAGTGAGATCCTATCTCAAAACAAAACAAACAAAAAACCAGAAAAAAAACCTAGTAAGAATTTTTGTGTAAAGGAAGGGGGAAGAGTATTTGAGACAGAAGGAACAACACATCCGAGGTGTGAAAGTTCAAAGTTTTTGAAGCATTCATGTAGCGGAGCATAGTTACGTAAAAGAAAGTGGCAGAAGATGAGGCTAAAAAGGTAACTGTAGTCAATCTGTAAGGAGTTATTCATGTAAATCAAGAAGTTTGGATTTTATTCTGTGGTTTCTAAATTTTTTTTAAAAATTTTCTTATAGAGACAGGGTCTGAAACTCCTGTCACCTCTGCCTCCCAAAGCACTGGGATTACAGGCGTGAGCCACTACGCCTAGCCTTATTCTGTGTTTTTTAAGCATAGGACAGATGTGATCAAAATAGTGTTTTTAAAAAGTTAATTCCTCCAGCAACATAGAGGATAGACTGGAAGTCTGAAGGACTGGTGGAAGAGAAAATGAAGGTAAATTTTGCACCTTAAATGTTGCACCTGAAGTGAATTCCTCTCTGCCCCTTTCTCTACTCTAGGCTATACCAGACATTGTGAGTACTCAACCAAATTCCATGAGCTTCACCCTTTCAGTACATTCAGATACTCTCCAAATATAAGCACCTGCAATTCTGTCTAATGGCTTTCCATCAGTCTAAACGTGGGGACAGGCCAGAAGTGTTTGGGAGGTTACATCCATGGGAGAAGCCCCCAGGCAATGACGGATAGGGAGTTACATATAGTCCTGTAGGTGGGACATTTCTGAGGTGTGTTCTATACTGTCTTCTAGAGAGGGGTCTCCAATCTATGGTGAGTTGTATAATCATTTCATTATATATTACAATGTAATAACAATAGAAATGAAGTGCACAATAAATGTAATGCATTTGAATCATCCCGAAACCATCCCCTCCTCCCTGGTCCGTGGAAAAATCGTCTTCCATGAAAATGGCCCCTGGTGACAAAAAGATTGTGGATCACTGTTCTAGGGTTCTTCAGTAGTATTGAGCCTCAGCTGCCCACAGTGTAACCTGCCCGATAATGCACTTCTTTTGTTTCCTTCACTTTCCTGTATTGCTTCCCTGCTCCCTTACCATTGTTTCCTGGAAAAATGATCTTGCATTCAAATCCTCAGATCAGGGTCTTTTCTGGGGGAACCTAAACTAAAAAAGATACAATCACTAGGATTGGGGGCATAATTGGATCTAAGGAATGAAAGAGCAGAAATTAAGGCTCACTGAGTGTTCTTTTTTTGAATGGACAGTGATGCCATTGAATGAATTAGAAAAAGAGGAAAACAAGTTTGAGGAATGATACAATGAGTTTGAGTTTGGAGGTGTTTCATTTAAGATACCTGCTCAATCACTTGACAGAAGTTTCCAGTAGGAGTTTGAAGGCCTTCTAATATATTATGATGCATTGGCAGGAAGTTATACAGAATCAAGCCCACTGAAAACTGATAGAGGTGTTGTCCAGTCAGAATAATATTACCTTGCATTTTGATTATTCAAAGTAGGCTGGGCGAGGTGGCTCACGCCTGTAATCCTAGCACTCTGGGAGGCTGAGGCAGGAGGATCACTTGGGCTCAGGGTTTCAAGACCAGCCTGAGCAAGAGTGAGACCTTGTCTCTACTAAAAAACAGAAAAATTAGCCGAGTATCATGGCACATGCCTGTAGTCCCAGCTACTCGGGAGGCCAAGGCAGGAGGATCGCCTGAGCTTAGGTGTTTGAGGTTGCAGTGAGCTATGATCATGCCACTGCACTCTAGCTGGGGTGACAAAGCAAGACTCTGTCTCAAAAAAAAAAATTATTCAAAGTGTATAATATTCTGCACACCTCACACCCCCACCCATGAAACCCTAGAAGTCAACCTAGAATGTAGATTGTTGGCTACAAGACAGAGCTTCTATGAATCTAGTTAAAGACCCTTCACACTCAACTCCCAAAAGATTTGTAGGTTGGTGAATTGCAGCATTTGGCAATATGGTTTACAAGACTTTCAATCATTTATGATAGAGTAGTCAATTATCCTTGAGGAAGTGATTTCCCAGTGTAAGACAGAAATCATAAATCATTCTGATTTCTCAGACTCACAGAAGATAAGATTGGGCATGGTAGATCATGCCTGTAATCTCAGCAGTTTGGGAGGCTGAGGCAGAGGAACTGCCTGAAGCCAGGGGTTCAAAACCAGCCTGGGCAACACAGTGAGACACCCATCTATACAAAAAAATTAAAAAAAAAAAAAAGCCAGGCATGGTGGCAGATACCTGTAGTCCCAACTACTTTGGAGGCTGAGACAGGAGGATTGTTTGTGCCCAGAGTTTGAGGCTGCAGTAAGCCTTAAGAAGATAAAAACTATCTTTTACTTAGATTTCTTTTGACTCTTGAAACTCTGAGTATTGACAGATAGAAGGATACATTTTCAGGAAGATGCTAGTAGCACTTACCCCCCAAAAAATAGGTAGGAGGAGAAAAAAAGGGCTGAAGATAGATAAACCCTTGGTGACAAATACTCAAAAGGAGGGCTGAAGAGAAGAGCCAATAAAAGATACTGATAACTGCTGAAAGTGGTAGAAGGACAAGTAGATTAAAGGGTCCAGGAAACTGAGGTCAGTCAAGGTCAATAGTGTCAATAGTTTCTCTAAAGAGAAATCAAGGAGGGTAAGGTGAAAAGAAACTATTGAACTTATTGACAAATCAATGATGACCTCTGTGAGAGGCATTAAACCAATGCCTGATATATATACATCTAATTTAATTTTCCCCTCAACTTTATGAAATAAGTATTAAAACCCCGATTTTAATGCAATTAAAACAGAGAGTTTAAGTAATCTGCCCAAGGTCACACAATTGGTAGGTCAGAATTCAAGCCAATTTCCTAAGACTAGTCCTTACAACCACTAGTTCGAGTGGTGAGTATTCAACACAACACTCAATAGAATGTTGAAGGCAGCAGTGAAGAGTGAATGGAAAGTTAAGTTGTAGAGACAGGAGTGGCAGAACTTTAAAGAAGTTCCTAGCAGGTAGGAACTACATGCACTTATTTATGGGAGTTGAAGACAAAGACATCATCAACTTAAAATGTAAACTTCTCTTAAGTGTTGGGACCCCATTCTCCAAATATTTTTATAGATTCATTCATTAATCCACTTAGCAAAAAATTTTAGAGTATCAACTATGTACAAAATCACATATATCAAATATATGTATGTTAAATTTTTCCAAGCTGCCTTGGATCCTGTGATATTATGATATAATAAGATATATATTTATATATATATTGGTCTCCGCCCCTTGTTCCTGACATAGAAGCTCCTGAATCCCTTGTTCATAGGGGCTCTAGGAGAATCTTTTGTTCTAATATTTGATCTTTGACCCTGGTTCCTGACACAGAGCTCTTAAGACCTTTGTAATTTCCTGATAGGAGTCTCTGACACAGAGCTCCTAAATCCCTTGCAATTTCCTGGGTGATAAGAGCTTCTTCTTCTTTTTGTTTTTTTTTAGAGAACAGAATCTCACTATATTGCCCAGGCTGGTCTTGACTCCTGGCGATCCTCTGATCTCAGCCTTCCAAGCAGCTGGGACTACAGGTGTGAGCCACTGTGACCAGCCAATATCTTTTGTTTTAATGAAGTGATTCTTGCTGGGCTCCTGGATAAATTCAGGATGGGGGATGGTTGCCCCGGGAACCAAATGTAATTAGAGGGTTGAAACAAAATTGCAGCACTCACCACCACCACCAGGGAGTGGAAAGGGACAAAGGTTGAGTTGTTCACCAACAGGCAATGATGTAATCATTTGTGACTATGTAATGATGCTTTCATAAAAACCCAAAAGAAAAAGGTTTGGTGAGCTTCTGGGCTGCTGAACACGTGGAGGTGCTAAGAGAGTAGCTCATCCAGAAAGGGCATGGAAGCTTCACATCCCCCTCCCCAACCTTGTCCTATCCATCTCTTCATCTGGATGTTTATTTGTATCCTTTAAAATATCTTTTGTAATAAACTAGTAAACAAAAGTAATGTGTTTCCCTGAGTTCTATGAACCATCCTAACAAATTAAGCAAATCCAAGGAGGGAGTGATGGGAACCCTAGTTTGTAGCTAGTCAGTCAGAAGTATAGGTGACAACCAACTGCCTGTGATTGGTGTCTGAAGTGGAGGCAGTCTTCTGGGACTGAGCCCTTAATCTTTGGGGTCTAACACTATCTCCAGGTAGACAGTGTCAGAATTGAATTAAATCATAGGATACCCAGTTGGTGTCTGCTTGGTATGTGGGGGACAACTCCCATGCATCTGGTCACAGAAGTGTTCTGTATTGAGTGTGAGAGTAGAATAGAAAAAAACATTACGGTTTGAAGTCTATGGTGCACTGAAGGTAACTATAGCAACAATAAAACCCAAATTCAGCTCAACTACTGTCTGAATTGATTCAACTCCACATACTAATGGTTTGAGGGAAGAAGAGATGTGCCCATTCTTCACAATAAATACTATTTACCTCAGTTGTGTTTGTTTACATACACACCCAGCATTCTAACAAAATTTCAGATCTCATTAAAAAGCAAGGGAAAAATGACTCATTGTGAAGAGTTAAAGCACACAACAGGACCAGACACAGATAGCCCAAATGTTGGAACTATCAGAGATTTTAAAATAACTATAAATAATGCAACTATTAATATGTACAACTATATAATTATAATATATATTACATTATATATATTATAATATATTATATAATAATGTATTAATCATAGTGTTAATATAAATATTAAAATATTGAAATAACTATCATTAAAGAATCTAGTGGAAAAGGTAGACATCATGAATAGTTAGGTAATTTCAGCAGAGAGATGGAAACCATAAAGAAAAGTCAAATAGAAATCTTAGATATAAAAATGACAATAGCAGAGATAAGGAATTCCTTTGACAGGCTTATTAGTAAACTGGACTGAGTAGAAGAAAAAATCAGTGACCTTGAAGATGGGTTAACTAAAATTATCCATGCTTAAAATCAAAGAGAGCAAAAAGAGTGAGAAAAAAATAACAGAGCATTCAAGAGCTGTGGGACAATATTAAATAGTCTAACTTATATGTAATTAGAATCCCAGAAGGAAAGAGAGAAATAGGAAAATTTTGAAGATACAATGGTTGATAATTTTCCAAATTTAATAAAAGACAATAAACCATAGGTCCAAGAAGCACAGAAGCATTACTCCAAGCAGAATAAATACATGAAAAACACACCTAGGCATATATACAGGCAAGCCTCGTTTTATTCTGCTTTGCTTTATTGTGCTTCACAGATAATGCATTTTTACAAATTGAAGGTTTGTGGCAACTCGGCATTGAGCAAGTCTACAGGAGCAATTTTTCCAACAGCATGTGCTCACTCCATGTCTCTGTATCACATTATGGTAATTCTCACAATATTTCAAACTTTTATTATTAGCTGTATATGTGTTATGGTGATCTGTTATCAGTGATCTTTGATATTACTATTGTAATCGTTTTGGAGCACCACAAACCGTACCCACGTAAACTAGCTCATTTAACCGATAAATACTGTGTGTGTTCTTACTGTTCCACCAACCTGCCGTTCTCCCATCTCTCTCCCTATACTCAGGCCTTCCTATTCCCTGAGACACAATACTATTGAACTCAGGCCAATTAGCAACGCTACAATGGCCTGTTGCCCTGAGTAGAGTGCAGTGGCATCATCGTAGCTCTCTGCAACCTCAAACTCCTGGGCTCAAGTGACCTTCCTGCCTCAGCCCCCTGAGTAGCTGGGACTACACAGTAGCTGCAAAATGCTGCTTAATTTTTCTATTTTTAGTAGAGATGGGGTCTCACTCTTGCTTAGGCTGGTCTTAAACTCCTGAGCTCAAGCAATCCTCCTGCCTTGGCCTCCCAGAGTGCTAGGATTACAGGTGTGAGCCACCACGCCCAGATTCTCATACCTCTCACTTTAAATCAAAGGCTTGAAATGATTAAACTTAGTGAGGAAGGCATGTTGAAAGATAAGATAGGCCAAAAAGCTAGGTCTTTTGAGCCAAACAATTAGCCAAGTTGTGAATGCAAAGGAAAAGTTCTTTTTTTCTTTTTTCTTTTTCACCGTCAACATGAGTAAGAAAAAGTTCTTGAAGGAAATTAAAAGTGTTCCTCCAGTGAACACATGAATAATGAGAAAGCAAAACAGCTTTGATTCTGATATGGAGAAAGATTTACTGGTCTGAGAGAAGATCAAACCAGCCACAACATTTCCTTGAGCCAAAGCCTAATCCAGGGAGAGGCCCTAATTCTCTTCAATCCTATCAAGACTGAGAGAGGTGAGGAGATTGCAGAAGCTAGCAGAGGTTGGTTCATGACGTTTAAGGAAAGAAGACATCTCTATAACATAAAAGTGCAAGGTAAAGCAGTAAGTGCTGATGGAGAAGCTGCAGCAAATTATCCAAAAGATCTGAGATCATCAATGAAAGTGGCTACACTGAACAGTGGATTTTTAATGAGTACAAAAACAGCCTTCTATTGGAAGAAGATGCTATCTAGGACTTTTCTAGCTAGAGAGAAGTCAATGCTTGGCTTCAAACCTTCAAAGGACAGGCTGACTCTCTTGTTAGGGGCTAATGTAACTCTGGTGACTTTAAGTTGAAGCTAATACTTATTTACCATTCTGAAAATCCTAGGGCCCTTAAGAATTATGCTAAATCTACTCTGCCCACGCTCTATCAATGGAACAGCAAAGCCTGGATGACAATACATCTATCTACAGCATGGTTTACTGAATATTTTAAGCCCATTGTTGAGATCTACTGCTCAGAACAGAAAAAGATTCTTTTCAAAATATTACTGCTCATTGACAGTGCACCTGGTTACCCAAGAGTTCTGCTGGAGATGTATAAGGCGATTAATGCTGTTCGCATCCCTGGTAACATAATACCCATTCTGCAGCCCATGGATCAAGAATTAATTTCAATTTTCAAGTCTTACTATTTAAGAAATGTATCTTGTAAGGCTATAGCTGCCACAGGTAGTGATTCTTCTGATGGATCTGGGCAAAGTAAATTGAAAACCTTTTGGAAAGGTCTCACCATTCTAGATGCCATTAATAACATTCATGATTTATAGGAGGAGGTCAAAATATCAACATTAATAGGAGTTTGGAAGAAGTCAATTCCAACTCTCATGGATGACTTTGAAGACTTTAAGACTTCAGTGGAGGAAGTAGCTGCTGATGTGGTAAAAACAGCAAGAGAACTAGAATTAGAAGTGGAGTCCGAAGATGTGACTGAATTGCTGAAATCTTATGATAACACCTGAACTGATGAGGAGTTGCTTCTTATGGATGGGCCAAGAAAGTAGTTTCTTGAGATGGAATCCACTGCTGGTGAAGACACTGTGAACACTGTTGAAATGACAACAAAATATTTAGAATATTGCACAAACTTAGTTGATAAAGCAGCAGCAGGGTTTGAGAGGACTGACTCCAGTTCTGAAAGAATTTCTACTGTGGGTAAAATGCTATCAAACAGCATCACATGCTACAGAGAAATCATTTATGAAAGGAAGAGTCAATCGGTGCAGCCAATTTTATTGTTTCTTTATTTTAAAGAGAAATGCCATAGCCACCCCAACTTTTAGCAACCACCACCCTGAAGAGTCAGCAGCCAACAACCTTGAGGTTAGATCCTCTATCAGCAAAAAGATTATGACTTGAGAAGGTGCAGATGATAGCATTTTTTAGCCATAAAGTATTTTATAATTAAGGTATGTACTTTTTTAGATATGTTACTATTTCATACTTAATAGATTATTATATAGTGTAAACATAACTTTTATATGCACTGAGAAACCAAAAATTTCATGTGACTCACTTTATTATGGTATTTACTTTATTGTGGCAGTTTGACACCTCCAAGATATGACTGTATGGTGTCCAAAAATATGACTTTAATCCCCACAATGGAGAGTACCAACCTCTTACCCAGTTCTCTAACTGAAAGGAAGTCTGGGTCCCTTTGAGGAAGAACTCTGCAGCACTGCCACTAGTACATACTGAAAATCTTCCTCCAAGTCTTCTCTGCAGAGATCTGTGGCCATTTCCCAAAATAACTGTGTGCTGGGGAAATATCCAGGTTTCTCAGGGATATCTAAACACTGGTTCTAAATTGATGTTAATTCCTGGGACCCAAAATACTACTGCAGTTCACCTGGTTAAGTGGGGGCTTATGGTGACCAGTAAAAAAGATGGAGTCTTAACTCAAGTCTGAATCACAGTGGGGCAAGTAGGGCCATAGAACCACCCTGTTATGATTTCAACCTGAATGTATAATTAAAACAGAAATACTGATAATTGGCAGGACTCTTCATATTGGCTCTCTTTCTAGAATATGGACCATTATAGTATGAAGGGCCTAGTTGAAGCCCTTAGAAACCCTCTTTCCACCCTCACACACCAGGATAGTAAACAAAAATATTGCTTCCTTGGGGTAGGGGAATGGGGGATTGCAGAGATTAATGACACCAAGAAAGGTCTGAAAGAAGCAGGGGTGATGAAAGCTATCTCATGCCAATTGAACTTGCCTATTTGGCCTGTGAAGAAGGCAGGTAGATCTTGGACAATGACTGCAAATTATTATAAATTTAACCAGGTAATGCTTCCACTTGTACCTGCTCTTCCATATGTAGTACCTTTACTGGAGCAAATCGACACAGCTGTTGGAACATGGTATGCAGCTATTGTCCTAGCAAATGCTTATTTCTCTGTATAAATTGTCAAGGAACACCAGAAGCAGTTTGCTTTTACTTGGCAGGGCCAACAACATCCTTTTACAGTCTTGTGTCAAGGCTACATCAATTCTCTTGATCTATGCCATAATATAGTCTACAGAGACATTGAGCATCTTGACCTCCCAGTTAGCATAACGTTTATCCAGTACATTGATGAGAGTATGTTGACTGTATCTGAGGAGCAGAAATTAGCAAAGTCTTTAACTGTCTTTATGAGATATATGCAAACCAGAGGATGGGAGATAAATTGCACCCCTGGCATCATTTTCCATATCAATCAAGTGCCAGTTATTAAATTACTATCTCAGCTCCAAAATCACCCATTTTTAATCTACTTGGATGCTGGAGCTGAGACTTTGAAAACCATATTTCTTTGCTTGGCTGGCTACTCTGTAATACTTTGCCAATTGGGTTTTCCAGAGGGAGCATCCACGGCTGAAGGAAGGACAAGAGACTTGTTTCTTCTTTTTTTTTAGAGACAGTGTCTCACTCTATCACTCAGCCTCGAACTCCTGGGCTCAAGCAAAGCAATCACTCTGCTTCAGCCTCCTGAGTACCTAGGACTACAAGTGCATGGCACCATGCCCAGCTATTTTTAAATTTTTTTGTAGAGACAGGGTCTTGCTATGTTGCCCAGGCTGGTCTCAAACTCCCAGCTTCAAGAGATCCTCCTGCCTTGGCCTCCCAACACGCTGGGATTACAGGCATGAGCCACCATGCCTGGAACTTGCTTCTTCTTGTCTACTGTCTAACTGCTTCTTGTAGCCTTTTGCTTCCTGTGTGCTTCACCTAGTAATGCTTCTTCATCCTGGTGGCAACATTTCCTTTTTGTAGCAATAGCTAAATCCAGGTTGTAGTTTTTCTGTATTCCTGAAGTTTTCATTATTCAAAGACATCAGCACCAGCCATCTAGTGCTCCTGCCTCAGATGTCTGGGTCCCAGACCCCTGTGTCCCATGGAGCCCCTCCTCTAAGTTCAGAGACACCAACACCAGCTGAGCAGTGCCTTCTCCGTAGTGACCTGAGTTTCAGCTCTGTGGGGCCACTTCCCTAAGTTTTTAAGTTTTTCCCTTTGCTTCCTTTGGGTTTTTTCCCCCATCCCTAAAGGTGTAGCAGTTGCTATCTCTGTGATACTTCAGATTTCTCTTTTTACCTTTTTACTTACTTAACAACTTCATATCTAGTTAATAATTCTTTGTTCAAATCTCTTTGCAAATAATTGCTGTGGTTTCTATTTCCTGTCTGGATGCTGACAGTTAAATGAAGTTAGTAAAAGTTTTTATAAAATTTAAGAAAAATTACAACCATGTGAAGACAACACATGACTCAATTATACTCCAGTCACTCTCAGCTCTTATACCTTCTATTTGTGCTATATTAATTTATACTTATAACTATGCCCAAGTAATTCAAATATAAGAGATTAGATTATCAAGGATAGTACCATGATTTCTTCTCTTTTTTTGACCCACCTTTCTTTTTATTTGCTCTCTTTCAACAAGCTAAGCTATATAAATTGCAGTAGTCTTTTAAGCGACAAACTTCATTCGGTGTGCGATGAATGAGTTACAGATACACTGCAAGATAGCTATCTATTCAGCTCTAAGAGTGGCCTGAAAGAACTGGAATGGTTGGTACCACCAGCTAATTCACTCCTGGCTAGAAGCAATGTGATCTAGGGATTCTCAGAGAGCAACCCAAAAGAATCAGGGTCTCATGACCCACCCTTGTTTGCCCCATGGTCCTACTGGGGCAAGCACAGTGAAGGACTTGCTAAGCAAAGCCAAGGAGTATTCTACTATCAAGGTATCACTTTCAGAAGCCAGTTGCAGTTCATATGGCTGCCCATCATAAACACTGTGCCTTGGAGCTACTGGAGGAGTATGTGTTCCATGTACCAAAGGAACAGGACTCACAGCCTCAGGTGTGGCCAGGAAAGGCAGGGAGGCCTCCTAAATACTCCTGATAGACTCAGCTCCGAAATCGCTCTCTTCATGTATATTGAATTCTTCTCTTTGTTTATATCTGATATGCTTTTTTAGTTATGTTCAAGTTAGCTGCAGAATTATTGCTCTAATAACACAGCCATACTCTGCAAATCAGAGCTCTGTCATTATTTTGCAACATATACTTCACAGTATATGTATTTAAGTGGATTCTAAATCCAGTCACATCATCATAGTATATTTCCACATTACATTTGCCAAAGGGAAAAAAAGTGAGAGCTATTAGGGTCAAATATAATTTATACTTATAATTTTGGAATTGTGAAAATTGTTTTAAAAATTTCTATCACCTGTATGTGTCAACTAAGTTCTCCTCAATGATGAATACCAAGAATTTGAAGAGATCATTGTTAAACTGCATGTGGTAATTTCAATCATAAAACCCTGTTTAAAAAATGTTATGTTTACAGAAGCAATCTCAGGTTTTTCATTAAATTTTTGAGAAGACTTTGTTTAGAAACTTATACAAATTCAGCTGGCTGGGTTCAGTGGCTCATCCTTGTAATCCCAGTGCTCTGGGAAGCCAAGGTGGGAGGATTGCTTGAGGCCAGGAGTCAAGAGCAGCCAAGGCAACATGGTGAGACCTCATCTCTACAACAACAACAATACATATATATAATAATAATAATAAGAAAACTTAGCTGGACATGGTGGTTGGTGCCTGTAGTCCCAGCTACTCCAGAGGCTGAAGGAGGAGTATTGCTGAGCCCAGGAGTTCAAGGCTACAGTGAGCTATGATTGTACCACTGTACTTTAGCCTTGGCAACAGAGCAAGACTTTGTCTCTAAAAAAAAGTAAACAAACAAACACACACACAAAAAACCTTATAAAAATTCAATGCTGTGTGTGGAAACTAAAAAAAATTTATAAATTCTATGTTTAATGCCATCCTTAATATGTTTTATTTTTCTCATTAAAAACGCATAATGTAACAAAAACAAATTTTTTCACCAAGCTCAACATAGTTGCCTCCAAATCTCCTTTAATTTATTCATGTACTGTACAAATATTATTTCTACAGATGTCATGATGTATATAAAAGGTTGAGAACCATTGCTTTAACCTTTAAATCAGGATTATTAACCTGGGATCCCTTGATGGATTTCAGTGGGTGTGTGAAATGTGCAAGTGCATCTTTCTGAAGAAAAGGTCAATCATTTTTATCAGATTCTCAAAGCTTAAGAACCAGCTAACCTCAGGGATTTCAAGTTCCCCTACAATTTTGTTAACAAAACCACAAGCAGGGGGCAAGTTCCCACTGTTGCTTGCTGCACAGACAGCCAATTAATGAGCAAACGAGGATTGTCAAAGAAGAAAAGAGATTTATTGTGGAGGATATGACAACTGGGATGTGGGAGGAATGGACTACCTCAAATCCACCTCCCCCATCGACAGGGTTGGGGTTTTTTCTAGAGGTGAAATGAATAATGCATGAAGTGTATGAGCAACATTACATGTGTGGGGTGGAGTGTAGGGCACTCAAGCGCAATGAGAAATCATGCTAGTACATATGCTGCATGATGAAAAGACGGTGGATAAGTCCCTCACAGGGTGGAGATTTTAATAATATAATGAGCTGGGGGTTAATATTGGTCATTCTTTCAGTCTTGTGTGCAGGCAGGAGGTGAGGAGTAGGTTGCTCAGCAGGTCCTGGGGCACAATTTGTGGTGGGACAGATTATCTTGTCTTCCCTGGACAACCAGGGAGTGTAAGGCTTTGAAGTTATCTCATGGCTGCAAGGAAGCTCCACCGTTTCTGGGGGGAAAAATAACTCAAAAGGGGATCAGTAAAACAGAAAGTTACAAAGTCTGGTCAGCAAATCTTCCTGGCCTGGGAATTTGAAACATAAGAGAATTACAAAAAGGCATTTTTGTTCATGGAGTAAGTTACAATTTCACCCCCAAAAAAGTATTGATAAAAGTTAAGGGTTATGTGGATTCCATTGGTACAACCAGGCCTCCAATATGATAGGTGGGAAGAGTGAAGGTGTTAAAATAGGAGGGCTTTTGTCTCTTTGGCTTCCTGTTTTGGGAATCCTGCTCTTGGCTTCTCTATTCTCAAACTCAGATAGGATAGTAAAATGATCCTAGGATCTTCACTCTATTAGAAGTATTAATATATACCCCCTCTCTCAGATTGCTAGAAAACCAAGCAGGAACCAGGGTGATGCCCAGGGAAGAGTAGGTATAAATGGGGCAGAGACCATAGATTTCAAATGCTCCCTGTGATCCAGCTCCATTCACAAAGTGACAATATTGGGATCTTCGGCCAAAGCCTGAAAGCCAATACCATAAAGAGTACATTTGCCAAGACCTTCTCCTCTGTGTTTCTATAGAACTTTGTAGGCATCAAAGCTTTTCCTATCTATCTATCTATCTATCTATCTATCTATCTATCTATCTATCTCTTTTAGAGCCTAGCATAAGTGACAGAAGCCACAATACCACCAAGTTACACAGTAATTATTTTTTGTTTTGTTTTGTTTTTTTATGGGCTCTTCCAGTAAGGACTGGAAAACCTGCTAGACAAATTCTAAAAGAGCTGTAATACTTGTAATTATTTGTAGATATGCTTTTCCCTGCTAATAGGCTATGAGCCCCTCAGAGGTAAACATTTATTTTGTTCTTAAAACAGTTTCTAGTATATAATACACACTCAATAAATATTTTCTCAATTAAAAGTAAATAAGTTAATGAACATACATCAATAATTCTAAATCATAGTTTACTGAAAAGGTAACACACCAGGAAGAGATATTTTCCCTGCAAATTAATAAATTAACTTCCTGATACAAACTTAATGTGAATTTGGGTAACTTACAATCTAATTTTGACTGGGATTTTATCACTTGGAACAAAAATGTTCTATACACTAATCTACTGCTGTTAACAAAAGGCATGAATCATATCTTTCTGTTATTTTATCCCTTTTTTTCTTGAATCTATTTTCTGCACATAGGGTATACCCACAAAAAGCTAACTTGAATTTGGAACAAACCTTAGGGAATAAGAAAGAAGTTATCTTAATTACATATAGGACTTTTCAATTTATACTGCACCTTACCATACCTTATTTCAAAAATCCTGTAAGTTAAGGTTCCATTGTAGAGAAGGAGGAACTAAAGTTGAACAAGTTCAAGCCATTTTCGTGAGGTTTTACAGAGCAGGAACTAGAAACCGTGTCTTCTGATTTCTACGGTAGTGCTCTTTCCAACTGTAAGGTTAATGGACTTAAGCCTCTCATCTTCCAAAAGAATTTCTTGAGTCTGTTACTACACAAAAAAGTAGGTAATCAGTGTTGTCATCCCTGAGTCAGTAAGAGAATCAACATACAAGTACATTACTAAGGCCTATGGATTTGAAAAATACTTTTTCTAGAATGATACTTTGGTTCATAAACCAGACATACTACATTTATTTCAGTTCATTCAGCTTTCAGCTATGTATATTTCTTGGCTATGTATATAGCTTCCTGTTTTGTCTCATGCATTGGTTCAAAGTTCTTTCTTCTGAACCTTGCCTTCTCTTTTCCTGTTTACTAAGTAGCTCTGGGAAAAACACAGTCAGATTGTTTAATCTGTGAACCATACATCTTTGTTTAATTTTGTCTCCAAGGCACCTTTGATCACCACCAGGGGGCAAAAGCCTACCAGCTGGCTTCTCTGCAATACACTCTGTATAGGACTGTACAGCACAGGGACCCTCAGAGTCTGATTCTTGATGGAACCTCCCTGCTAATTATTTCAACCACAAGGCCCCAGGGAGAGAACAAAGGCTCAGCACAGAGGGCTCTTGTGGCACTTAACCGTACAGCAGCCAGAAAGGGCTCACGACGGCCCTGTCAGTTTAAAAGGAGCAAGGAGATCCAAGAGTGTTTGAGTGACAAACAGGAGGTGGGTTTCAATAACTGCAAACTCCTGTGTGTGTGTGTTTTCTACAGCTTTGGTATGTATGGTGGTATTTACCAGCTCATCCCCTCCAACTGAGAAATAGCTTTGTCAACTCTCTTTCTCTGTGTAAATAATCAATGGTATTTACATTGTGCGATTTTTTTCCCTTTTTAATCTTGATTTTCCATTACATTCTTGGCTTATGTTCTAACAGTTTACCTTTTAGAAAATTATTCCCTTAAAATATTTTTTAATCTACATTTTTCCATATGTCTATAAAATAATGAAACTTAAGAGATGAAGGTGAAGAAAGCTCAACGAGCAAATCCTGTTTAACGAAGAGCATTTCTTCACAGCAGGAAGCAAGAGGGAGGTAAATAGCAGGTTGGACCCTTACAACTCTGTGAGCCCAGCTTTCTGGGACTCCCAGGCTCACTCAGCTTCCCTTCATCTCAGGAATAATGAATGAGTCTTTACATAAGTAATAGAAGAAGTGTGAGGGTACCATGAAGCTTTCCTGGGTATAAAACTGAAAATTGTTTTTTCTTTCAAAAAGTCTTACCATAAAACATAGACGGAAGGGTGGGAAAGCTCAGAGCAAGCCCCCGAGACCCGGGTCAAAGGAGGGTAAACTGGTCTCCCGGTCTAGCTCAGACCCATCCACGCCCAGTGGAGGCGTTTGAAACCCCGCAGAGCCCTTTGCCACCAGAAAACGTGTTTGCTTTAGGATTTTTTTCTCGGTTCTTTTCCTCTAAGGTTGGTTAAGCCGTGCGCCCCACCTCATAAAATGGTTGTCTCTCAAGAGTGAGGATTCCCGCGAGCCCCCGCCCTGGGACCCCTCACGCGGCTGGCTCCCCCCCGGCTCCCGCCCCCACCCCACTCCACGGCACCCCGCGCGCTCAAAACGGCGCGACTGCAGCGCCAAGGAGGAAACCCGGGAGGGGGCGGCGGCCCCCGAGGCGCACGCACTCGGCCGGCTTCCGGCAACTCAAGGGTTACGACGAGGCGGCGGCGCGCGCCGAGGGGAGAGGCGGTTGCTGACAGGTGGCGCCTGCGCACTGGGAGCACTCATTGTGCCCCGCAGCTGCCGAACCGCCCGCCAGCCCGCCCGCTGCCTGTTCGGCGCGTCAGTCCGCGAGAGTCCGGTGGTGGGTGCTGAGCCTGCGGCCGTTCCCGCGTCCTCTTCCTCCTCCCCGTGCCCCCTCACCCCTACCCTGCATCCCTTTCCCCATCCCGGCTCCGTCACCCTCCCGTCCCCCACACTCAGGACGAGAATGCCCTGCCCGGAACAACCCAGCAGCGCCTAGATGGCTTTGGTCACGGTCCAGCGGTCGCCTACCCCCAGCACCACCTCCAGCCCCTGCGCCTCGGTGAGTCCCTCCTGGCGGCCGCTGTGCTTGCTTCTGTCACTGCGGCTCCGCTTTGCCTCAGCGGGTCCCGCCGAACGCCACTGCGCACGCGCCGCGCCGCTTCCCAGGCCTTGGCGCTCGGCTGCCGCGAACCCCCCCACACCCCCATCTTAAAGACAAGCAGCAGGAACTACAGGACGTTGGTTTTTGCCCCTTTCACCCTGAGCACCTAGCTCCTCACAGTCCTCGCCCTGAAATCCCCCGTGGCATGCCTTCCTATGGCTTGAGCACTTCCTTTTGGTAATGAGTCATTCTTGCTTTTCACCCTCCCCCTTCTTTTACCCTCTGTTGCTCTGCTGCAGGGAGGGGACCGTGAGACGCCTGCGTTGCCCCTTACCCACACCCACATCCCCTTACCCATACCATTTCACGGACCCCTGTAGTATTTGCACACTGCACACCCTTCGGATTCGCCAGGGTGTGTGCCTTTCCCCTAGTCACTTGCTGGCTTTCTTGTGCTCTGTACCGTTCAGGCTTCTTTGGACTGCTGAACGGTAGTTACTGCTTGGTTTCTTCCCTCCCGTGGAGGGTGGCAGCGGTCTCTTCTGCTTCCTGGACCTCTCACCTTTCCTCTACGAGGTCCCGAAGCATCTGGTGCTGCTTGATGATCAGTGCCAATTCATTTCCATCTTAGACATTTATGCCCTACACTCATTACTCATGATCGTTCTCGTTCTTGGGTCGTGTTTGTATGGCTCGTTACTTCAGATGCTTTTGCCAATAAAACATGCTTCCAGAAGGAAAATACCCAGTAACCAGCCTTTCCCTGCTGGGCCCATCTTTGCCTTCTCTCCTTGCCCCACCCCCACTCCTTTACACTCCATTCTCTTAGGCTTCATTTTTGAAAATCATTTTTAAAATAAAATATTGCAAAATGGGCTTTCAAAAACATCCAGATGTTTTACAGAGAAATAGACTGAATGAAAATATGAGCAATTGGGAAAACCATCTTGAACTTCCTACAGAATTGTAATTTTTTAAACTTGTGAATTTAGTGGTATCAAGTTGCAAAAAAGGTATTCAGTAAACAATGTCAATTTCTACTTAAAAAATCAGGTTACTCTTAATATTTGTATGTTAACTGAGATGTGAGCTTTGATATTGAAAACATGCTGGCTTGCGATTTCAATATAGTTTCCTGAATTTCAAAATTTTGTTGTGTATAGCGGTGGTTTCTACTTTTCTGAACTTTTACATTTTGTGTGACCAAATTGACAACTATGTCTTAATTCAAGAAGTGGTTATATTTCAGAGATTAACTTATCTTGTGTGGTTTCAGAGAGCAGAGCTGGGATCCTTAGGTAGAAGTTCAGGGAGGTAGACTTCCAGTGATTGTAAGGAAGAATCAACAATGGAGTACACTGCCTTGCAAAATAGTCAGTGCCCATTGCTGAAAGTATTCAAGCAAAGGCTGGAGGACCTTTTGCCTGGGAGGTGGTATAAAGAATTCCTGCAATGGGGGACTTGTAAGGCTCTTTCTGAGTCCTTAAGATTCTGTAATTTGAGAATCAAGTAATTCAAAGCTGGTAAAACATTTCAGGATCTTCTGAAGACAAGTATCGTAGGTATACAAATTTAATGTAGTTAATTCTTATGTGTAGTTTTCTTATTCTAGTATTTGGAAAGTCATTAACATACCATCAAACCATCTTATTAATAATTAATTCCACTAGTAAACTCTTTGGTTTGTGGTTACCAGGTCTGATTTTGGCTGAGAAAGTAATTGAAGGTTAGTAGAGTCATGCTAGTAAACTAAAAATCAGTATTATAGTAACATTATTTTCCCTGGGCATTGTTGAAAACAGTTTATTTTGTGATAGTAATAATATATGTATATCAAGTTGTTTTCATGCCAATTTTATTTTAATTAATTAATTTCTTAGAGACAAGGGTCT
>CAUYRT010028907.1:0-18521 GCA_963574885.1 Lepilemur ruficaudatus
CAACTAAATATATATAGAAAAAATTAGCCGGGCATGGTGGCGCATGCCTGTAGTCCCAGCTACTTGGGAGGCTGAGGCAGAAGGATCACTTCAGCCCAGGAGTTTGAGGTTGCTGTGAGCTAGGCTAACGCCACGGCACTCTAGCCCAGGCAACAAAGTGAGACGCTGTCTCAAAAAAAATAATAATAATAATAAAATAAATGAATAAGTGAACAGAAGCTTGTCTAGGAGTCAGTCTTAGGAGATGCTGACAATGAATGAACTAGGGAACTAAAAGGAGACAAAGAAGTTAGGAGACAAAGGGTACCCCAGAAGATGGAAGAAAGGAAGGCACAGTCACAAAATCTCAAGTCTCCTCAAATCCTCTCCCCCTTAACACAGGCTTCCCCGTTGTCATGGAAGTCAAACTGGGTTGCCAGTACAGTCAAGTATAACACAGAAATAAGATCTGAGATGAGTTTGTTGTATTGGCTCAGATCTGGAAGGTACATTATAATTTTAGAGATGTATAGTCAAGGGGCCTCAAATTATTTTTAAAAGAGGGAGTTAAATCTGAAAATGTAGACATTAGACATTATATTAATACTACAAAGATGTTTCCACCTAGCATTCACACAATGCTGCTTCTAGAGGGATTGAAGACCCTTCCCTACTTTTTCCTTTCTTTTTAATTCCTGTCCCTCCACTCCCAGAATGTGTGATTATAGATTGATCAGATTCCTCAATAAAACACTTGTACCTCAGTTTCCTCCCAAGTTAAATGTGGACAATAATGGTGCCTACCCTAAGGGGTTGATGTAAGGATTAAATATAATACTTATGAAGCACCATGTCAACCTGCCACATGCTAAAAAGCACAATAAATTTGGCTATATTCATCACCATCATCATCATCGTAACCATCAACATTATGTTTCAGCCAACCCAAACCCCCCACTGCTGTGTCACCTAATTAGATCTGTCAAACCCATAGTGATTTCTCCTTCTTTTGAGCTTCCCTTCTGACATCTAATTATATGCCATTTTAAATTGTTCTCCTTATTTCACATGTGTATTGTCATTCCAATGTACTTGAAGTTACCTTAGAAGTGGGGATGATATCTTAAATTTTTAAAACCTCTATAGTACCTACCATGTCCTTGGTACTCAATGGACACTAACAAATAAATCATGGGCAGGGGCCAGAAATAATTTCTCTTGTATCCCCGATGATTTTCTTTAAGTGCTGTTGGCACTTAAAGAATATATGTTGAACAGATGCTGAGTAGAGATGTAATTATCGGTCACATCTTGTGCAGCCCAAACTTGGAGACGATGAAAGTGAGCAAGGGGCCGTGTTTTATAGATGAGGAAATTGAGGCCCACGTTGATGACACAGATCTAGCTGAACAAAAGTTATGGTGGGAATAATTCTCAGGACTCTTTTTCTGCTATGTGTTTTAAAACAACCACCAATAAAAAGTTATTTCAGCAAATGTTTATTGAAGGGGAAAAAAAAGTCCCCTAGGTTTTCTCTGTGGGAGGTGGCGTTTCCTCTTACACTCAACAATCTTGGTGGTGTGGCAGAGAGAGGTGTGGAAAGTAGCCAAGGGGGCCAGTGTGACTGGACATTTGTGTGGGTGGGGGTGGGGGCGGGGCGTTGGGGGGCAGAGGAGGAAGGGGTGGGACTGTCACTTCTAGGAAGGCTCTTCTAGCTTCAGGCGATCCAGGCCAGGTTTTGACGCCTGCATTTCTGAGCACACTGCCCTAAGTCAGCCAAAGTGTGCCTTCCTGAGAGCACCTCTCCCGGCCTGGTGGTTGGTTGGGCTCATGCAAACTCACCCACAGACACCCCAGAGACTAGGTCCCCACGCTCGGAACCGGGAGAATCTGCTGTCCTCAAAAAGTGAGGATAGAATGTTTATAATTAGAACACACTCCCGTAAGAGGGGACATCTTGGGGCTGGCCCCAGGGATGGGAGGGGGCATTGAGGGAGGCCACAGGCCCTCCAGAGGGAGGACTTGGGACAAGGGCTCTTTGGTAGCCCTGGCCCCGTTCACAGGCTCCCTTTCAGGTTTTGTGCCCAAAATTCCCCTACCCTCCGCCTCCTGCCAGTGTTTCTTTCTGTCTTAAATACACCTCCCTAATCCTCTCCTTCCTCCTTTTTAAAGCCTGCCTTTCCTTTCAAATACTTCCTCAAATGCCAGCTTGTTATGTTTGTGCTCTCCCCTTCGAGGTCCTTCCCCAAGAGCTCTGAGTATACTTCAGACCACAGGGCTGGATTTTTCTTCATCCCTTCATTCAGTCATTGCTTGATTCGAGAAATACTTATTGATTGACTCAACAAATATTTGATTATCTCTATGTGCAGGGCTCATATAATAAAATGATGAAAAATGCTGGCCCAGTCCTTAGGTGAATGAATAATTAGCTAATTAACTAAATAATTACAAGTGTGCAAAGGAGTATTAAGAGACACATAGAGGGCCAGGCATGGTGGCTCACGCCTGTAATCCTAGCACTCTGGGAGGCTGAGGTGGGAGGATTGCTCAAGGTCAGGAGTTCGAAACCAGCCTGAACAAGAGCAAGACCCCATCTCATCTCTACCAAAAATAGAAAGAAATTAATTGGCCAACTAACATCTATAGAAAAAATTTAGCAGGGCATGGTGGCACATGCTTGTAGTCCCAGCTACTCGGGAGGCGGAGGCAGAAGGATTGCTTGAGCCCAGGAGTTTGAGGTTGCTGTGAGCTAGGCTAACACCATGGCACTCTAGCCAGGGAAACAGAGAGACTGTCTCAAAAACAAAAAAAAAAAAAGAGAGACTCAGAGAAAAACCACTGGAACCAACCATCTTCTATTTGTCAGAAACTCTTATCCAAATCAGCTTGGTGCCCCAGGGCTATTCCACTCAGGGGTACAGGGACAGATAGCCTTTAAAAAGCCTTCCTCTGGACGTGTTTTGGGGCAGAGAAACTCCTTCCACATTTTCTTATTCCCACAGGTCAAAGTTTCAGGGCTACAGGGCATCTCTTCAGACTCCACCGTCCAGCCATAATTCTTCCAGATCCTCTTGGTGTCTCAGGTTGTCATCCATAGCCACATACGCAGTTTTCACCTTGTCATCTGGTCTTTTAAAGCTTAATGCACCACACAAGGCAGTAGAGCACAGTGGTAAAAAGTGTGGTCTCTGGAACCAGATTGCCTCTGTTTGCATCCTGTCTCTGACACATACTAACTGCGTGGCCATGGGCAAGTTACTTAACCTCTCTGTGCTCAATTTCATCATCATTAAAACGGGGTATGTGTGATAATATCCACCCCATAGAGTGTTATAAAGATTTAATGAGTTACTGCCCACTTGGAACAGTGCTTACTGCATAGTAAGGGCTCAGGGAGGCAGCTCTTAGACACTATGGTTTGGATCTCGCCTTGCAAGGTGTCCAGGCTGGGTCGGAGTCTCAGGCTGCTGCTTGCCTGGGAGGAGAGGCTGGAACTTTTTGAAAGGTACAAGCTGCCAGCAGCAATGAAGACTGCCGGGATGCTAAATAGACAAAGCCGCCGAAACCAACTGGATGTGCTGTGTTCATCCGTGGTTTTCTAACACCAGAAGCCACTCCAGTCGTCCCTTGCTCAAACAATGAGAAGGGGGCCCAGAGATCTGATTTTAAGCAGGGCTCACCTACCTCTGACTTCAATTCCATTTTTTAATGGCAAAGGATAATATTCATAGAATCATGAGGTTTGACCCAAAATTGACCTTAAAGATTCCATATGATAATCCTTTAATTTTCCATCTAGGAAACTAAGACCCAGAAGCGTCATGCGACACAGACACCACATGCAGTGGTGGCCAGAGTGCTGGATTCAAATCCCAGGGTCACAACTTCTTCTCTTCTCTGAGACTCACTATCCTTTTCGCTCAAGTAAAGGTAGTAATTCCTACTGCTGGGGTCACGGTGAGGACTAAATGGGACCACAAATGGATGCACCTAATCACAGGCCTGCGTGTGATTGGGTAGGTGCAGAATGAAGGCATTTCCCAGTGTCGCTTGGCTGGTTGGTAATCCTTCCCTGACCTTCCTCGCTGGGTTGCCAACAGAATAAAGCAAAACAAAGAAGAAAGACTCTGAAAATAGAAATACCATGTAATCATCCAGCTCTGTTAATGTTAACCATTCAATTGAGACTTACTCAACCCATTTGGGAAGCTGGCCACAGTGCCAGGAGCTAAGGGGTTAATGTCCAGGTGTAAAAACTTAGTTTCTGGTCACTAGAGGCTTCTCCTTGGGACTGAGCTTCACGAAGAAGAAAAGGCTTTTCCAAGCCCAAGTGCTTGGTAAGCATGGTCTCGGGGACAAAGCTTCCTTACGGAAGTTTCATCTGCCGATCACCCTCCCTCCCACTGTTACTGAAGCGTCAAGGAAAGCACACATGTGGCCCAAGGCTTGGCTGTAAGCCTTCTCTGAGAGCAACTGGGGGTCTGAGTCCACATACTGGGCCACCACTGGGCCAGCCACTCAGGCACATCCAGCCGGGACAGCTGCACCCTCTCCCTGGGCGGAGGTTCCCTGCCTCGGGCCATTGTGGACCTGCAGGTCCGTGCCATCAAACCACAGATCCAGCCTCGGTGCCATCCAGGGATGAGCCAAGGCCCACATGCCCAGAGTCAAGGAAGTTGTCCAGGGTGCTCTTCTAAAGACTACCGTAAGCAGTAATGTAGGCATCAAAACACTAGCCCAGTGGAAATTCAAAACTCTAACTGTCCGTGGAAGAAGGCAGTGTCTTCTTTACTCAGTTTTTAAGATCAGGAGAACCTCTTCCTTAGACCTCCCCTCATATCTCATGCCCACCTCTAGACCAATCTTTGGCCAAGGCGCTGGGATAATCATGACTGGTTTAGACTTGAGTCACTTGGAGAAGGCATGGGGATCTGAACTAAATAAATCGAGGCTCTGCTGGGAGGGAGGAGGAAGGGGCCACTGGAAATGTAACCAGTGCTACCTACCCCAGCAACCTGTTCACATCCAGCAAAGAGAGAAAGCGTTAAGACTTAATAGAGCAAACATGGCTTTGAGGCCAAAGATCTGAGTCCAAAAATTGTGCTTCTTGTCAACTGAAAAACCTTGAATGAGACTGCTGTAGTTTGAATGTGAGCCCTCCCTGATTCATGTGCTGGAAATTTAATCCCCAATGCAACGGTGTTGGGAGGTGGGGCTTTTTAGGGGGTATTTAGGTCATGAGGACTCAGCCCTCATAAATGGATTAATGCCACTTAAAAAGGACTTGTGGGAGTGGGGTCTCTCTGTTCTGCTCTTCTGTCATGTGAGGATGCAGCAAGAAAACCCTCACCAGATGCCAATACTTTTGATCTTGGACTCCCCAGCCTTCCCAGAGAATAAATTTCTGTACCCAGTTTGTGGTATTTGCTTAGAGCAGCACAAAACAGACTGAGATAGGGACTCTTAGTCTCTGAGACCCTCAGATTCATGTAATAGGACTGTTGGGAGGTTCAAATGATGTAATTTAATGTTCACGCAAGACTTTTGCAGATTTTAACATCCCACACTATAGGACATCCTCTGCCATAGTTATCATGATCAACAGAAAGTGGGATGATACCAATAGATCTTCCATTGAAGAGAAAGTGTTCTCTATTGGGGGCATCCACTCCTCAGTCTGTATAGGCTGAGGCCAAGTGACCCTTAGTTCAAGTATAACTTCTTGGTCTTTTGGGTCAAGGTCGACTGTAATACCTGTTCTTAATTATATTAATACCTGGCTCATTCTTTATCTGAAAGCAATGTATTGCAATTTAGGTTCTTAGGGCCTAAAAAGTATATGTCCTTTAAAAAATAATCCTAAATCACAATGCGGACTACTTGTGTTGATATGTATATGTATATATTCCAAACACTATTATGACATTAGAGTTACTTGGGGAAATGTCCCATAAATATCGAATGCATTTAAAGTAAGCAACAAAACTTCAGAGTTCAACAGCAGTTCTCAGCTAACCTCTCAAAGGCCATGGTGCTCATGGCACGGTGACTGCCCAATGATAAGATCACCTTAACACTAAGCACCGATTTTAGCCTAATCGACCACTGAGCTTTCTTCTCCAGGGTGATATCAGAAGCAGAACAATGTTTGATTGGTTAAGGAAAGTACAGGGACTGGGGGATTTGCCAAGGCACTCAGGCAAATGAGACATGGGTATACCATTGTTTTTCCTGCGTGGTCCATTGGCATGGGCCCAATAAGAGGCATTTTCTCTGGGCCTCAGAGCATGTGTGGACTTAAACACTCTGGCTCTGAAAGAGATCTTCCACCCGACACAGGGTGAAGAGAAGCCATCCTGTCAGGCATCTGTCTGTCTATCCTGAGTGCAAGGGATGGCTCCGGGCAAAAGGTAGCAGCAGATCGATTGGAATCGGCTCTGCTCACTTTTTAAACAGTGGCTAATACTGATTGACCACTTACTGTATGCTAAGCACTGAGTTAAATGTTTTAAAGATTTATTAATTTATATAATCTTCACAGAAAGTCATGAAGTAGGCACTATTATTACCCCCATTTTACCAATGAGGAAACTGAGGCACAGAATGTTTAGCTAACCTGTTGACTGTCAGAGCTAGTTAGGAGTCAGAGCCAGGACTCAACCACAGAGAGTCTGGCTCCAAAGCCTGTGCTCTTAACCACACATGATACAGCATTTTTGTTGTTTGTTTTTGTTTTAAGTAGACTTTGTTTTTTAGAGTAATTTTAGGTTCCCAGCAAAATGGGGTGGAAGGTGCAGAGATTTCTCATATCCCCCCTGCCTTCCCCACTGCCAACATCACCCACCACAGTGGTGCATTTGCTACAATGGACGACCCTACGTAGACACCTCATTAATGCTCAAAGTCTGTAATTTCCATTAGGGTTCGTTCTTGGTGTTACTTTCTGTGGATTTGGACAAATGTATTATGACATGTATCCACCATTGTAGCATCACACAGAATAGCTTCACTGCCCTAAAAATCCTCTGTCCTCTGCCCGTTCATCCCCTCCTCCCTCCTAACTGTGGCAAAGGCTGATCTTTTTACTGTCTCCGTAGTTTAGCCTTTTCTAGAATGTCATACAGTTGGAATCATATAGTATGTAGCCATTTCAGATTGGCTTCTGTCACTTATTAGTATGAACACATGGTTCCTGCATGTCTTTTCATGGCTTGATAGCTCCTTTCTTTTCTGCACTGAATGATAGTCCGTTGTCTAGAGGTACCACGGTTTATTTATCTCCTCATTAACTGAAGGGCATCCTAGTTGCTTGCGAATTTTGGCAATTATAAACAAAACTGCTATAAACATCCATGTGCAGGTTTTTGAGTGCATATAAATTTTCAACTCCTTTGGGTAAATACCAAGGAGCACGATTGCCAGATCATATGTTTCTTTTTGCAAAAAACTACCAAACTATCTTCCAAAGTGTCTGTACCAATTTGCCTTCCCACCAGCAGTGAATGAGAGCTCCTGTCGCTCCACACCCTCGCCAGCGTCTGGTGTTGTCAGTGTTCTGTGTTTTGTTCATTCTAATAGGGGTATATTGATATCTCATTGTTTTAATTTTCATTTTCATGTGATGTATAATGTCGAGCATCTTTTCATATGTTTATTTGCCATTTGTATATCTTCTCTGGTGACATATCTATTCGGGTCTTTTCCCATTTTTTAATTGGGCTGTTTGTTTTCTAATTGTTGAGTTTTATAGGACAGTGTTTTCAGGGGCACACTTATGGATTCATAGAATGTTGGAGACGGGAGGACTTCGGAAATCATCCAGTTCATCCCTCTCACTTTACATATGTGAAAAATAAGCCCCAGAGATACTTACAGGGGCAAGGCAGAAACCAAAGCCCAGGAGTTCTGCGCCCCTCCACAACAGCGCACGTCATCGGGCCATTTCCTTTGTGAACAGTTAGTTCCTGAGGACAGGAGTCACACTCTGACCTCTGCTGTAATCTGTGAGAGAGGGAGAGAAGAGATTAACACTCTAGATCTTCCATGGTGCAATAGTGGGAGCGGAGGCCAGGCCAGAGTGTAATTCTTGCCCTTGGCTGTGCATCAGCGTCACCTCCGGACTATGTTAAGAACTGCACGCCTCATGCCCAGGCATTCTGATTTCACACATTATTTTTATGTTTGCTGTGTACCAGGTTCTGGGCTAAGCCCTTTACATGTGTTCTCCTATTTAGTGACTCATGAAATTCCGTGATGTGGGCCTTGTTATCATCTTCACTCTGCAAATTAGGAAACAGATTCAGGAAGGTTTAGGAACTCTCCCAGGGTCATGCAGCTAGTATGTGCTGGAGCCAAGACACAAATAAAAACAACCCAACTGCTCTCAGACTTGCTCTGGCCTCTGTCCTGCACACGTGCACACACACACACACACACACACACACAACACTCCAAAGTCTTTACATTCAACCCTGTGCAAACCTTACCTTATGAGCCCCTGGAAGCTAAATGGCAGGGAGCACCAGACCCCGGAAGGCTGCCGTGGGAAAGCTCTGCACATGGGTGTGGCTGCAGGGTCAGCCCCTGCAGGGGCCCTGAGAGCTCTGCCTGATGGGCAGGATCAGAGACCATTGGCTCCACCAAAAAACAGTGATAGGGAACACCAGCACCCTAATTTGCACACCATTCACAGAGAGCGCTCATTCTTCTATTTTTTAAAAACATTTAAGTGAGTTTTTATTGAAGTATAACATACAAACAAAAAAGCACACAAATCTTAAGTGCGCAGCTCAGTGAATTTTCACAAAGTGAACGCACCTGGTGTCTTTGTCCGTTCAGGCTGCGATGACAGAACACGGTCGGTAGAGCCCTCATGAACCAATCGCCTACCAAAGGCCCCACCTCCTAATATGGTCACACTGGGTGTTGGGATTTCAACCTGGGACTTTGGCGGGGGCAGGGAGGAGGTGGGGGGAGGGGGCGGGGGGGCAGGAGCATGCAGGAACACATTTAGTCGATAGCACCAGGGAACCTGCTCCACTGACTTTTGGTAGTGGCGTTATCACTGTGACTGTGAGACATCTTGAAGCATCTCCACTTATCTTAAGAGGTTCCATTGAAGGCTTCACACATTTTTTAAATTAAATGTAATATCACAGATAAATGTTCTTTTGCAAAAGGGATATTACAAAGCCAAAAGAAAGAACAAACAAACAGCAATAACAACAAAAAGCAACAGAGCATCACAAGTCTAAAAAGACTGCATATCACTGTGATACTGTTTTAAATAAAATGTGAACTTTCTAGAAGGCAGGTCGCTATTTATTCCAGATAATTAAATTGTGGAAGGGGTTCTTCTTCACATGTAGACATATTCGTTTTCTCCCCAGGGCACTCAATGTGGAAGAATGGCAGTGAAGGGGAGGGCCCTCCATCGTGGGCCACGCTTGTATTTCCTCTGGCTGAGTTTACACGTGTCGCTGTGTGTGGGCGGCTCTGCTGCAGGGCAGACTGAAAGGCAGTGTGCTAATGGCCCGATGATCGGGCAACCTGTGCTAAGGTCCAGGTTCTACCACACAGCCCCGCTCAGGGGCCCCGGGCAAGCCACTGACTTCCGTGAGCGTCAGTGCCCTCACGTGTATGGTAAGTCCTCGCCTGTGCCTCATGTGACTGTGGTGCGGGCAAACGAGGCATGTGAAGGGTTTATCACAATGCCTGGCAGGGGTTGGACCACTCCTTAGATGTTATTGTCATTCCTGCATCCTGTGTCCTGGAAAACAGGCAGGAAAGGGGAGCAGTCCTCGTGGATCTAGCACCAAGGCAGGGTGGGGGAGAGAGGGTGGAGGGGAATCCATGGAATAATCAGGGGATGTTTGTCATCTGCCTTCAGGCCCTGACTCAGGCATCATTGATGCTCAGAAAATATTGAGAGACAAGTTTATTCCTGCAGGTCAGCCAGGAGACTTCTGTGCTAAGTCAGAATTCTCGAAGTTGAATCCTGGAAAGCTAAGGTATCAAAGCCAGAAATGTGGTGGCCCCTTCACAGCGGTCCTCAACCTTTTTGGCACCAGGGACCAGTTTCATGAAAGCCGGTTTTTCCACAGAACGGGGGTGGGGGATGGGGTGTCGTGGGGAGGTGGCCGGGGAGCTCAGGCAGTGATGGCGCAGCCTGCTTCCTAACAGGCCACGGACCGGTACTGGGCTGCGGCTCACGGGCTGGGGACCGCAGATATTCTGTAGGGTCTCTCAATCCTGTCTACATCAATGCTGTCAGCCAGGAAGTTACAGCTTGTCTTCAGAAATACCCAGATCAACATGAGATTGGCTCAAGGAGAGGTTGCCATGACAACCAGGAGCGAGTTCAGCTGGTAGAATTTGAACCCCTCCCCTGACCACCCACCCACCCACCTACACGCACACCACTCAGACCCATCTTGCAAGGAGCCCAGCCCTCTGAGCTGCAGAAGTCAGGGTCCTGTGGGGAGGAACGAGCATGTGGCCCTGCCCGCTCGGCCTCTCCAGGCAGCACGGGCGGCTCCTGGGGAAGCTTACTAGACCGTACTCCAGGGAGATGAAGGCGCCCTCAGGATAATTGCCCTCCCAAAATAGCTCGCTGGAAATTGTCAGCCTTAAGGCCCGGGGGAATCAGGTGAAAAGCTAAGCTTGGGCTCATCAAAGCACCAGGGAAAGGGGTCCTCAGAGAATCAGACATTTTCATTCTGTCCCTCTCTCTCCTGCCCCCAGGTCCTCCCCAAGGGCGTCCCCCCATAGAGCTGGTCTGTTAAACCCTCTTCACTCTAGGGTTATAAAACAAAGGTTTAGGGGATTATATTTCCCAGGGGCTTTTGCATTCTAATGGAGACTCTTGAAAATTGAAATTCTTTCAGCCTGGAGGAATAAATCTCTTAGTAGGGAGTGGTGATGGAGGGACATGATTCGGGGACACAGTGAGAAACACTTTTACTAAGTGACTATTGTTCAGTTTTAAAGTCCAACAAGTCTGGGTTTGAGTGCTTCCTGTGTGACCTTAACTAGGAGCCTCAGTGCCCCTGTCTGTAAAATGGGGACGTAATGCCTAACTCATATGGCTGTTAGCACAAAGTCTGGCACAGTGTCACCAGGCCTCAAAGTAGGACTAGCTGAAAAGAGTGTTGTGGACCCTTAGCCAAGGACCAGGGTTGGTTCTGATGTTCTGAGCCTAGGTTGGGGTGTTTATCTGTAGAACTATGTCCAGCAACCAGGGGCAGACAACAGTGAAGAGAGGCCTGAAAGAAGGAACAAATGAAACAGCCAAGGCTTTGATGCAATTATGTTTATAAGTTGGTGTTTTGGTTTAGTTTTTTTTTCCTCCCAACAGGGGAGACTGAGAAAACATGACAGCAGTGAGCACTTAAAGTAGAAAGAGAGAGGGGGCTGGGTGTGGTGGCTCACACCTGCAATCCTAGCACTCTGGGAGGCCAAGGCAGGAGGATCACCTGAGGTCAGGAGTCCAAGACCAGCCTGAGCAAGAGTGAGACCCCATCACTACTAAAATAGAAAAAGTAGCTGGGTGTCGTGGTGCACTCCTATAGTCCCAGCTACTCAGGGGACCGAGGCAGAGAGAAGGCACCACAGGGGACAGGGACAGGCAGGAGGAAGGACCACCTGCCCAGTCCTCAGCCTGGCCCAGGACTCCCAAGACACACACACTGCTGAGTGAAATGGGTTGAGAGAAGGGAAGGCAGCCAACAGAGGACAAGCCTTCTCAGCAGGAGGTCTCCAGGTGTGGCCTCGGCCAGTTTTAATATGAATGGCCACACAAAGCTGTTAACTGCAGCTCTCACTAAAATCGGTTGGCTGTTATAAAGCTGGTGTAGCTGCTAGTCACAGAGCATGTTGAGCTAGGAGATGGATCCCAGTCGATTTGGGGAGGATATAGCTCTGAGGCCAGCCTTCTAGAGCTGCCACCCCTGCAGCTGACACCCAGGCAGTCCCCTCCCACAGAACAGACAGAGCCCCGGCAGCTCTTCAAACACAGGTTCCAGGAGAAGCAGAGAGGCCTGGGGGGCCAGGGGGCCAGGCGTGGCTGCTGTAGACAAACTCAGCTGCCTCCCAGCAGGATCTTTAAGGAGAGATGAGACCCCAGACTGGGCAGGCCAGGCCCCCCAGCCAGGTGGGGCCTCTTCGCACCCTCTGCCTAGAATTCTCTTCCCCTGAGTCCTCCCTCCTCACGAACACCCCCTTTCGTCTGGTTAACTCCCCACCCTTCAGATTTCAGTTCTGGTGACACTTCCTCAGGGAGATCTTTTCTGACCAGCCGTGACCCTGACATTTTCCAGCTCATGGACGTTCTATGTGCCAGGGATCTCCACTTTGTAGCTGTTAAGATTACAGTTGTAATTTTACATCCATTTATATAGATTTTTTTTTAAAAAAATCAATGACTGTCTCTCCTGCGAGCTGTATGAGAGAGGAACCTACACTGAGTTTGCCCACTGCTGGGCCCCAACACCTAGCTGTGTGGCTGGCACATGATAGGAGCTCGATAAATATTAAGAGCTAGACCGTGTCGAACTGACAGTATTCAACCATTTTTGACCTATAAAAGGGCCATTTCATATGATTCACCCTAACATTAATTGAATGAATTAAATGAATGAGATTTTTCCTAAACGCTGTCCACTGCAGCGTGGAGTGCAGTACAAGGAGGTTCCACCTTGGGACACTTCGAAAGGGCAGTTTTCCTGACATTGTAAAGAACTGACTATCTGGCCCCTGGTCATGGCCTAGATTTAAGCAGTGCTGTTTGCACTTCAATGTGCATTCAGAGCCTGCTATGGCTGGAATGTTTGTCCTCTCTGAACCTCAGATGGCAGTACTGAGAGTTGGGGCATTTAAGACGTGATTGGGTCATGTGGCCTCTGCCCTCATGAATGGATGGATCCATTCAAGGATTAATGGGGGAGTGGATTAATGCATTATCATGGGAGTGGGACTGGTGGCTTTATAAGTAGAGGAAGAGGGACCTGAGCTAGCACGCTCAGCCCCCTTGCCATGTGATGCCCTGAGCCACCTCGGGGCTCTCGCCAGCAAGAAGAGCCTCACTAGATGTAGCCCCTCAACCTTGGACTTCTCAGCCTCTGCGACTATAAGAAATGAATTTCCTTTCTTTATAAATTACCCAGTTTCAGGTATTCTGTTATAAGCAACAGAAAATGGACTAGGACAGAGTCCCTGGAGATCTTATTAAAGTGCAGGTTCTGATCGAGCAGGTCAAGGCCTGGCCTGAGATTCTGCATTTCTGATAAGCTCCCGATGGTACCGATGGGGCAGTGGCCAAAGGGAGGGAAGCCAAATTTAGTGAGTGTTTGTACAGATGCTGCACCTTCCATGACAGGAAAACATGACAGGTTTATTGCACTGATAAAAAAGTATTAACAGGTCCAGATGTTCTCATTTCTTTTCATTGTAACTTGCATCAGCAAAATCTCCCTGCCAAAGCTACTATTTTAAGTGACACTTTGCAACAAGTTATAAGCATGGTTAACCATATTCCTGCAAATGCAACATGGCATGGTCAGATTTGTAACATGCTAAAGTTGAACGATGAGGTATTCAGTGTGAATTTGCTATATCATTCTAAAGTGTTTTGGCTATTGCAGGGACAGGTGTTAGCCAAAATTTTATCTCTGTGGGAACAGAGAGTTAAGTTTTCTGAAGAATAAAATCAGTGATGTAAATTATGAAAAGAGGATTTCTATAGGAATGCAGCATTTCTGTGTGATATCACATCAAATCAAAACCACTTGAATATTTCTTTGCAAGGTAAACTAAGTCTATATATGATATTTGGTAAAAAAAAATCTAAGCATTTCAAAAAAAGCTACCTTTTCTCAAAACACTTCTTCAAAAGGAAATTTTGGATGAATACTTTCCCCAGTTAACAAAAGTCATTCATGAGCAGGATGATATATGCGAATCATCTGAATAATACACAGCTGTTATAGACCTATTAATTGGAGAATACAATGAAAGATTCACTGACCTTGAGAATCATGACACCATGCTCACATTAGCATTTCAGCCTCACCTAGTTGATATCACCAAGGCACCTAAAGAACTTCAGAGGGAAATGATTGAGTTCTCAGTAGATGACATTTTAAAGTCATTGTTTGATGCTAAGAAGGATCCAGTTGATATATGGAAAAATGCAATAGAACACCCATGCCTTTGACAACATGCCTGAAAAAGGCTTTCTTGCTTTTCAACCACTTATTGCTGAGAATCTACATTCTCCTACCCAACACAAATCAAGAAGCCCTTAAGGTCACAAATGACTGATGCCCATCTAGAGGATCAACTGAAACTGCAGACCTCCATACTGCAACCAAATATTCAAATGCTTTCCAACAAAAAGCAGACACAACAAAGTCATTAAAAGGTTAGTTAACTTTAAAATTAACAAATGGTTTTAATTTTTTGAAATTATTAAGTACATAGTAGTTAGATTTTTACAAAACAATGTACATTTTTGGAATATCTAATTGACGTTTCTTGAATGTGGCCTTATTTGATTACAGCTAAATTAATGTGGGCTTCCAGCATGAAAAGTTTCCCCATCCCTGCCCTAAACAATATGTTAATAATTAGTTTTGCCTGTCCTTGAATTTTATGTAAATCAAATCCTACGTATATATTTTTTGAGAATAGTTCCTTTTGCTGAACATTGTGTTTTTAGATTCATCTGTGTTGCCACGTGTAGATTTCATATGTTCATTTTTCTCTGCTATATAATATTCCCTTGCAGACGATACCACAATACATTCATTTGTCTGATGGATATTTCAGGAATTTTGAATACTGCTACAAACTGCACTGCCATGAATTTTCTGGTACATGTTTCCTATAACATGTGCAAGAATTTCTCTCTGCACATGCTTAGGGATGGAACTCCTGGGTCCCGGACTCTGCACATGCTTAGCTCTCCAAGGTACTCCAAACTAGTTTTCCAAGTGATTATTCTCCCACCAGTGATGGAGGGGCTCCCCATTGTGTTCACCAACACCAGATACTGTCCCACTGTTTAATTTTTCCGAACTTCTCATGAGGCCGAGGGTTTTCAGGACACCCTCCCCGATTCCTGCATTGGGCTATAACACAGAGTGGCTATTGTTACACTAAACGGGCTCCCATGCTGGGCTTCCCCATCTGGTTGTTATTCTGGTTTTGTCTCTGCCTTTAACACAAACTCACACCTGTCTTCTCGTTCCTGGCGGAGTGTCAGTGTCTCCCCTGCTAGGGGGCTCTTTCATATCTGCTGCAAAATGGGACGTTCCTCACCCAAATTGTTCCCAGTATTGTGTCTGTCTACACGAAGAGTAAACGGGCTCTGAAGGAGGGTCAGAATGGCTTGCCTGTGAGTAAATACATAAACTCCAGGGGATGAATTCTGTGATATTCATTTCGGCTGTAAATAGTCTTTTTTGCTTTGTTTTGCTTTGAGGGTTGTTGTTTGTTCATTGACTTGTTTTTTGGGTTTTGTTCGTTTTTGCTCCTTTTCTGGTTGCTTGTGGTATTCCAATGGCTGAGCTTGCTGTATAAATCATCTCTGAACAAGTGAAGGGCTGCTACCCTTTGAATAGACTTCTATTTTAATTTTGAATTAATTTAATTAAATTTGTATTTAATTTTGGATCCTGTCTCCTCCCCCAACACCAAAAAATATCATGTCTTCAACTAGCAGATGGCACATATCCCTATGACGAGAGACACCAAATAATCCAAAGAACTCAATTCTGCCCCCACTAAAAGCGTTTGCAGAGACAAAGGCATTAGAATAGTCTGAGTTTTAAATGGAATTCATGTGTCACACTGAGTTAACAGATTATTCAGAGGACTAATTTGATGGCTCAGCCAGACATCTTGGTGAAATCTTATTGTTAAAAATATGTTTTGACAGGGGCTAAGGCTAGGTTACTGACCAACTCTGGCAGAAGTAAACAGAAAAGGAATTTATTAACAGGATATCAGATAATTCAGGTGGACTGGAGGCCCAGGGTTGAGGCCATGCAGCCAAAAATAGTACCCAAAATCATGGTGGCAGAAGTGGCCCAGTGAGGACCCACAGTTGACACCAAGTGCTGGGCATTTCATCTTGCCTCCCCCACGCTCCTAGCTCTGGACAGTGGATGCAACCACTGCTGCTCCAGGAATTTGAGATTCCTGCTGAGGCTGCCTTGACCAGAGAGTCTACCTTTTGTAACAAGTGGCTGAGCCCTAATTGCAAGAGAGGCTAGGAAGACAAATGTGTTATTAAAGCTTGGGTTCCACTCTATGTGATAGAAAACAAACTAGTTTTGGCTTAAACAAAATAGAAATTTATTTTTCCCTATGTAAAAATTTTGAAGACAAACAGTGCTAGGAGCACTGAAGGAGCTCTGAAGCTCCTTGAATTCTGCCTTTGCATGTTGCCTTATGGACCAATGGGGCTGCTTGAGAGCCTGCCATCGAGTCCACATTCCAGCCATCAGGAAAGAGAAAGGGGTAAGAAGGATGACCCCTCCCTTTAGAACCAATTCCTGGAATTGCATACATTATTTACATCTCAATGGTTGCAACTTGGCCAAATGGCCACTTCTGGCAAACAAGAGTCTGGGAAATGTAATCTTTGACTCAGGTAGCCACATGCCCAGCCAAAGACTGGGAGTTTTCTTACTAAAGAAGAAGGGGAGAATGGACATCAAGGGAGGCCACGGGTGGTATCTGCCATAGCAAGTTCTTAATATTTCTATCTTTGGAACTGAGCTAGGAGCCCTGTTCCTTACCATGGTTCAGAAAAGTGTGCGGGGTGGGGCTGGGATGCTCCCCAAACACAGAAAGGCGGTTGGAAACTAGACAACCAAAAAGAATAGAGTGAACACAAAGCAGCCATTGCATCATTTTTTCTGCCCTTGCTGTAACTATGGTAGGCTTATTAGCTGACACATAATATTAGAGAGTTTGATGTAGGCATTTGGCAGAGAAAATTGGGACATGGAGCAAAAAGAAACTTGGAGGCACAGCTAGACATAAAGACATCCATGCCATACAGACCTGCATTTTGTCACAGGCTCGTGGGAACAGGGCAAGAATTCAAATGAAAATTCACATGCCATGGCTCTAAATATTTAAAAGCTATAAGTCAAGCTAACAAACTGTTAAATAAAATATGTATCATCGTCCTACCTTCACAAATGTACTATCGTAACATTCTGGAAGGCCAAGTGTGACTTTAGAATAGACAGAATCCTCAGACCAGGATGTAGAAACCCAGGGAGAAGCAGTCCCCATTCAGGGCCTGTCCTCCTTTAGTTGCTGCCACCAGCCAGGGGCCTCGCCCACGTGCACGTGCCTGACACCAGCCTGCACCTCCGTGTGCCGTCCTTCCTGCCCAGCCCTAAGCAGCCATTCCTCGGCCACCAGTGGAACAGGCTACCTTGAGAGGGTGAGCCATGGGAGCATGCCCACAGGGGCTCTGGGAGTAGGCTTGGGCCATCTGGGCAGAGATTCTGGGGTCCCAAGTATGAAGAACATGGGCTAGATGGGGAGGTGTGGGCATGGCCCCTGCTCGGGCGTCTCCCTCAGTCCTGAGGACCTCTCACCCCGGAGACCAAGGCTGAAAGGCTTGTTCATAGAGTGCATTAGCTGGAAGCTATTTTGAGCGTTTTCCTTATTAGATCCGGGATCTGCAGCTTGCCTCTGTGTTACTGACAGCGGGAGAGGGATTTCTGCAGCCGGGACTCTGCACTCGGGGAGGATTCAGCACCAGCTGCATTTCTCCTCACCTCTGGAAGCAAACCCAAACTAAAAAGTCAAAACCAAAATAGAACAAAGCAAACAGAAATGCCTCTTCCTTTCCTTGGCGCACTCAGCCCATTTCTCTCCCGGTTTCCTCCTGCTCTGATGCCCTCTCTCCCATCGTCATTCTGCATTTCCCTGCTCACTCTCTTCCCTCCGCCCTCCTTCCCTGGCTCCTGTCTTAATCCCTGCCATAGCGACAGGGAAAAAAACAACATAACATTGGGGCAGATGAGAGCTGACTTTCAGAGCCCATCTGAGAAGCGCAGGATAGCAGGGGACCGGAATTTCCATAACGAAACAGACCAGGGGAAAACCTTGAAATCTTGGCGTGGTGATGAGGAAAACCCTGGGGCTGGAGGAGGAAGGGGCATTGTAAAGCCCAGGGGAGGCTGATATTAAAAAAAAATAATAAAGAGGGGTGTTCTGGAAAGGTGCTAAAAGGTCCATCCAGTTGCCCCCAGTGCCAAATAGCTCTTGACCTCCCCAAAATGGTCACCATCCTATGGGATGAATTAGCAGAGGGAGAAATTCCAGGGTGGGGGAGAAGGCATCAGGAAAACTGAGATGCCTCTTCTGAAGGGACATAAAAGGTTAATAATTTTGTGAAATTATTAATCCAAGCATTTCAGACCTGGGGGGCCACTAAGGGGTTAAAAATCCTGGGGAGCAAACCTGAGGTAGTTAGAAGGGTGTGGCCCCCAAACTGATAGGCGTTAGAGGCA
>CAUYRT010028908.1:0-20906 GCA_963574885.1 Lepilemur ruficaudatus
ATGGTCATGCTTGAAGCTCTGACCCGAGGGGGGCGCAAGGGCAATATATGTAAACTTAACATTTGTACCACTATAATATACTGAAATAAAAAATAAATTAAAAAAAAAAGAAAGAAATTAGCCAAGCAACTAAAAATAGAAAAAATTAGCCGGGCATGGTGGCATGTGCCTGTAGTCCCAGCTACTCAGGAGGCTGAGGCAGGAGGATCACTTGAGCCCAGGAGTTTGAGGTTGCCGTGAGCTAGGCTGACACCACGGCACTCTAACCCAGGCAACAGAGTGAGACTCTGTCTCAAGAAAAATAAAAATTAAAAAAAAGAAGTAAATTCTGACACATACTATAACATGGATGAAATTTCAGGACATTATGCTAAGTGAAACAAGCTAGTCACAAAAGGACAATAGTGTATGGGTCCAATATACGAGATGTCTACAGCAGGCAAATTTATGGAGACAGAAAGCAAAATCATGATTATCGAGGATGAGGGGAAGGGAAGGACGGGGAGTGATTGTTTAATGGGTACAGAGTTTCAGTTTGGGAAGATGAAAAGAGTTCTGGCAATGGATGGTAGTGACGGTTGCACAACAATGGGACTGTACTTAATGCCACTGAACCAGACATTTAAGAATGGCTAAAATGGTAAATGTATGTTAGTTATGTTTTATCATAATTAAAAAAAATAATTATTGTATTGGGAAAACATAGCAAATTTGGAACAGCAAATTTCCTATTAAAATTGCCTTTAATTATGAAAAAATTAATAATGTTTGTGGTAGGTTTTTTGAAGGTACCCTTGATCAAATTAAAGAAGTTTCCTTCTATTCACAGTTTGCTGTGAGTTTTACTTTGAAGGGGTGTTGAATTTTGTCTAAGATGTTCCTGCACTTAATGAGTAAATTGTATAATTTTCTTCCTTAATTTTATTAGTACAGAAATTGCATTGATTTTTCAAATGTTGAAATAATCTTGCAATTTTGGAATAAACATAACTTGATTGGAAAAAATAATAATACCACCAATTTATTATAGGGTTATTATGAAAAGTGTTAGCACAATAACTGGCATATAATAAGTGCTCAATAAATGTTTCTAGCCACTATTTATCACAAACTGGAAAGAAAAGGCTGAGGTATGATTCTTAGTTTTCCTGCAAAAGCTTGCTGAGGTTTCTGTCCTTTGAATTCTTAGAGACAGGTATTTG
This sequence comes from Lepilemur ruficaudatus, assembly GCA_963574885.1. Taxonomy (NCBI): domain Eukaryota; kingdom Metazoa; phylum Chordata; class Mammalia; order Primates; family Lepilemuridae; genus Lepilemur; species Lepilemur ruficaudatus. The sequence goes on from CAUYRT010028908.1 coordinate 1,203, forward strand.
AGTGATCTGTGGCCAGCAAACTCTCCAAAAGAATGATTTCTAAGAATATGTTGCGGCAAATGTGGAGAGCTTTGAAACATAAACTTAGTATTATCATCAGTGGATGCTGAGAACGTTGAGAGACAAATAGAAATTTAACATTGCATGTGCTTAAGTAGCAGTCACCATAGCAGTTACTGCTAAGCAGAGCTGTGTACCAGGAACTGCCGGGGAACAGCATGGGACAGCCTTCCTACCTGAAAGGCTCTTTTCCCCCGACATGTTTACATTTGCCATTATTTGGGACCCACCTAGATTTGACACATTTAAAAACCACCATGTAACACAATTAGAGAGAACCCAACAAATAATTTAACGTATGCATTTGATTGGGTAGTTTTTGGCCCAAAAGTCTGCCATCTAGTGGCACTAATTATTCATGCAGACACAGTCAAGTGCAAGGGGCGAGGAAGAAGGGAACTAATATTTCATCAAGGCCCTGTTCTGTGCCAAGCACTGTGATAGGAACTTTATTTATTTACATCTTTTAGCCTCCTCCAATCTTCTTTGTTATGAGTATTTCCCTTCTATAGTGTCTCCTTACAGGCAGATGATGAAAAGTAAACCAGCCATTTCTCCTAGAATTATACGAAGGTAGAATAGGAAAAAGAAGAACAGCTTACAGAATCAGGGAGTTCTAAGACTCACATGTGTGAGCACCTTCTTCCTTGACCATGTGAGTTAAACGGATCAATGGATATCAGCACTGCCTAGGGCATAGGAACTCCGTAAACAGCAGCGAGAATGAAGACCGTGGTGCTGACAGCTGGAAGCTTTTTGAGGACAGAGACTACTTCATATCCTGTTTGCACCGCTGCAGTCCCTGGAGTCTCTTTTGTAAGGGCACTGGTCCCATTCAGGAGAGCAAAGCCCCAGTCACCTCCAACAGGCCCCGCCTCCAAATCCACCACACTGGGGATTAGGTGTCAACACATGAATTTTGAGGGGACTTAAACATTCAGTCTGTAGCAGAAACTCAATATCCCTGCTCCTCTGAGGGCAGGAGGAAGACAGACTCCAGGAGAAAGGCTTGGGTCTGCCTCTTGTTCTGTCCACTAGCCTGTGCCAGGTGGCTGGGAAAGGAAACCTGAGGGCTTTCCTAACTAGGCACTTAAAATCTACTTCTCTGTCGGTGGCGGCCCCCAGATACCTTCTGAGAAATGGCCTCAGCAGGGACTCAGGTGGGTGAAAACTTTCATGACAGAAATTGTTAACCAAAGGAGGCAATCAAAACGCCTGCAGTTATTTCAAAAACGAAAGCCTTTTTAGGTAATTCCTTTTCTGACTTGATTTCAGAGCCTTGTCAAGGCTAGCGTTGGGTGCCTGTTCGTTGTTGTTTTCTTAGCGATGGAGTCTCGCTCTGTCGCCCAGGCTGAGTGGGGTGACACAATCATAGCTCACTGCAGCCTTGAACTCCTGGGCTCAAGGGATCCTCCTGCTTCAGCTTCATGAGGTGCTGGGGCTACAGGTACATGCCACCGCTCCCATCACCATGCCCAGGTAATTATTTTATCATTTTCTTTTTTTTAGAGATGGGGTCTTGCCACATTGCCCAGGTTGGTCTCAAACTCCTAGCTTGAAGCAAACCTCTTGCCTCGGCCTCCCACAGTGCTGGGATCATAGGCATGAGCCACCAAGCCCAGACAACCCTCATTTAATTTAACAGTCATATCTCTTTTGATCTGGAACATTCTCCATTTTCCATTTACTTTCATGGCCTTGACACCTTTGAAGATGACAGGCCAGATATTCTGGGGAATGTCTCTCAGTCTGGGTTTCTCTGAGGGTTCCTCCTGATTACATTCACGCTAAGCAATTCTGTGGGATACGACAAGACTGAGGCCACCTTCTCCTCATCCCATCTCATCGGGGTGCACGGTTTTGATTTGTCCCATTTCTGGGGGTGTTTACTTTGATGATTCCATTGAGGTGGTATCTGCCAGGCTTCTCCGCTCTAAAGTTAATCTTTTCCTTTTCAGTTAATAAGTATTTTGTGGACAGATACTTTTAGTCTATGTAAATATGCTGTTCCACTTCAAACTTTTCATCATTTATTTATTTATATCAGTATGTGCTTGAATTCCTATTTCACTCAGTCGTTTGTAATCTAGTATTATCATCATTTATTTCTATGACCTTGCTTTTTTGTAACGTGCTTCTGTGTCCATAAAACATGTTCTCATCGTTTGTCAAGCACTTTCTTACCACTTTCTGGCAAAAATGATGTTCTAGACTCATCTAGAATCAATCATTTCTCCAAGAAGCTCTGGTCCTTTAGGGCACCAGAGGTATTTAGAAACCAGGATCCGGGTCATCAGGTACCAGCTGTGCTCACTGCTAAGGGATGTCCCACTCCCAGGACCTTTCAGCAGACTGAGCCTAAGCTCCCCAACTATGATTTCTGAAAAGACTTACATCTTATTTATCTATTTATGTTGCAAACATTAAGTTCACACTGATAACTTCCATTTCAATCTGATACTGAAGGATTCATTCTATTTTTATCCTTTTCCATATTTGTAATTCCTCAACGAGAAATCTGGTTCCCATGATCATCAATATAGTTACTTAATTGATTAATCCTCTATTGTCCCCTTCCCACCATGCAAATACCCTCCTCACCTGGGTGGCCCTGCCCATGCCCCGTCCCCGCTAGACCAATGCTGGGAATCTGACGCCCTACACCAGGCTACCGCTCTGAGCAGGTTCCTTCCTTACCCCGCTTGGGCTGCAAGCCCTAAGCACGGTGCCCTCCTGCGTGAATATCTTTCTCCCTCACGGACGCTCTCCAATCTCTGCTGGACCCTGACACCTGATGCCAGGTTCCCCTCCCACAGGGGTGCCTCCCCACCACACAGTCCCTCATCTCATCCTGGCCACCTAGCACCATGCCCTCACCTCACTCCTGCTGCAGCACCACCATCTACCTTGATGGCATCCACCTAAAAGCCTTTGGACTGAAATACTGGGGAAGGGAGAACTTGGGGTATTTCAGATTCAGTTCAGGTTTGTGCCCATGTACTTGTATGTGCTCTCTTGCACAGACTTGCGTTTTCAAAGCAGGCATGTAGAAACTGCTCATTGCTTCTGGGGATGGATGGCTTCCCCAAACCCTGAAAATGTTAGTGAGGCTTCCCTTCAAGTATAGGTAGCTAAAAATGGCAACAATTCAGGCTTGCAGAGGCGAGGGCCGGTGTCCCGAAGGAGAGCAGAGACAAGGCAAGCAGCAGATGAGAAGAGCGGACACACCGAGCAGAGCCTGCCCGGAGAGGATGGGCTTCCAGACAGGACCTCCCTCCCAGTGAGAACCTGGAGTGCCACGCAGAGAAGCCAAGACAGGCACCCGGGATGGAGATTAAATCTATTTACTGGGCGGCAGGACAGGCCTCAATTCACAAACTGCCACTTGCCCTTGATGTGCCAGACAGCAAGTCGATGGCAGCAAGGTTGATGCTAGATGCTACACGACCACTGGCTGGAGGCTGCAAACCTGGTCGGGATGGGCAAGAAGTTTGGGGTGTGGTGTGCAGATACTTCAAAGGCAGGTATTTTGGAGAGCACACAATTTCTCCAAACTTAGTAATTTGCCACAGGGTTCCAAGACTCAGTAGTAATTTATACTCATGGCTAAGATTTATGACACCAAATGATATGGAACAAAAACAGCAGGGGACAGATGTGCTGTGGTGGCGTCCAGAGAGGTCCAGCACAGGCTTTGATGTGCTTCCTCGCCCAAGACCACAGGAGTGCTCTCTCCTTGTGGCACCGAACTACAGTGACCTGTGTGGAATGTCTCTGTCCGGGGAAGCTAATGTGAGCCTCAGGGGTCAAGGTTTATAGGGAGAGGTTGGTCCTATAGGCATATTATCTTAGCAACCAGCCATGGCAACCAAAATTCAGAACTCCAACAGAGAATCTAGGTGCCCATCATCTGCCTGATGTTCATGTGAAGCAACCTGACTATGTGGTCTGCAATGATCCTGGTGCATACGAGAACATCATCAATCGCTAACATAAAGAGCACTCCAAGGCCACGTTACCAAGCTTGGCCAAGAGCCAGTCAAGGTCCCTGGACGCATGCAAGGAGTAAGCCACCAGGTCTGCTTCTTACCTCTTTCCTCACAGTGGGGCGAGAACCTGTCTCTACTAAAAACATAAAAAATTAACTGGACGTGGTGGAGCACACTTGTGGTCCCAGCTATATGGGAGGCTGAGGCAGGAGGATCGCTGAGTCCAGGAGTGTGAGGTTGCAGTGAGCTGTGATGATGCCACTGCACTCTATCCAGGGCAACAGAGGGAAATTCTGTCTCCACAAAAAAAAAGAAAAGAAAAGAGAAGAAAGCACCTTTAAGACATAGAAACTGCTCTCTTGCCAACGATGAATTCCACACACCATGAGTGGAGAGTGTATGTATGTTGTGTTGAGTGTGGAATGTGCACAGGGTACACAAAAGCCATAAAGAGGCTATAAACTCTATTTAGCTCCGGGGAGTTCCATAAGGTGGCAATGGCAGCATCAGCGTTTCTTAGAATCTTCTCCAAATCCATATTAAATACTGAAGAAAAAATTAAAAATATATATTTAAAATATCTGGGTTGATGATAGCACAGCTGAGTTTCAAATGGAAAGAAACTAAGTAAATCTCTAATGTTAACAAAATAACTGGTTGGATTTTAGGGGGAACATTCCTCAAGCGTATTCCATAAAACCCAGTTGCCTGGTGCGATGGCTCATGGCTGTAATCCCAGAGCTTTGGGAGGCCAAGGCGGGAGGATCGATCAAGCCCAGGAGTTCAAGACTGGCCTGGACAACATTGCGAGATCACGTCTCCACAAAAAATAGAAAAACTAGCTGGCGTCGTGGTGGCACCTGTCATCCTACAGAGTCGGGAGGCTGAGGTAGGAGGATAACTTGAGCCTGTGTGTTCGAGGCTGCATGATCACACCACTGCACTCCAGCCTGGGTGACAGCAAGACCTTGTCTCTAAAAACAAAACAATTAACTATCATATTGTATTTATATGAATAAAATATACATTTTTATTAGTTATATTTTTCTTGTTTAGTTTTCTGGTGATCAATCAGCTCCAGTCAGCTTGTGTTTCTGGGTAGTATATTTTGTATTTCTGGTGTCCTTTTAATCATTTAAAACTTTGCTATCTTTGCCTTGATTTTGAACATTCTAAACAAAAGGAGTGCACTTGCTACACTGTGCAAGGCAATCCCCGAGTCACTCTCCCACCTAAGACCGACCGTCCGGGCACACAGCCGCCCCACCTGGCTCCGACGTGTGTTACAGAAGGAGGAAAAAGAAGCAGGAAGCTAAGAAACCTGGGTTCAAGTTCTGCTCTACTTTTAGCTGACCTTACACCTGTAAAGGAAAATAAAATCTCAGGACCCCTAACTGCCTTATGCCAAAGGGAAATTTAAGCCCGGAGGATGAGCCTGGAACATTCTCTTCCAAATGAAGAGCTATTACTTCACAACCTGCGGCCAAACATCATACATTACCAGACCACACAAAAAAGGCAAAAGACCTCAGGCATCTCTGAATGACTGCCCCCACCAATCATTCCCGTAAGTAAATTCTTTGCTGGCCGCCAAAGCTTTCAAGATGTATATCCTCCCGTAAACAGGGACATGCCAGTTGTAACTTTAGGTATGTGATCTAAGTGTAGCGCTTAAAATTATTTTTTAAATTTTTTTCTTATTTTTTTTAATTTCTATTTTTTTAAAGAAAAGGTCTCACTTTGTCACCTGGGCTAGAGTGCCGTGGCATCATCATAGCTCACTGCAGCCTCAAACTCCTGGGCTCAAGTGATCCTCCTGCCTCAGCCTCCCAAAATGCTGGGATCACAGGCATGAGCCAACATGCCCAGCCTGGCTCCTCAAACTAAAGTCCGCTCAGTTTCACACTGCTAATGTCAATCACAAGTTTCTTCATTCCTCCCCCTACCTGCTCCTCTCCCTAATGCCTTCCCCCTTTAAGGAAATGTATTAATACTAAACCTCCTGAAAACCTCTTCGGAAAAAATAGCCACAGATTCCTCTGTGGCTTGAATTTTTCCTGAACACGCCCTAAAGGTGGTTTAATAAACCTCGGTTGATTGTGATTCTTGCCTCAGTCACTCATTTTGATTATCACAAAAACTAGGTACACTAGTGAACCAACATGCACCTTGTTACTTAATTGCTAAAGGCCGGCCTAGATCCGTGATTTTCACAGGTGATGCGTTAAAATCACCCAGGCGAGGCGGATGTGGTGGCTCACACCTGTAATCCCAGCACTTTGGGATGTGGAGGTGGGAGGATTGCTTGAGGCCAGAAGTTCAAGACCACCGTGGGCAATGTAGCAAGACCCCCCCATCTCTAAAAAAAATTTTTTTTAAATTAGCCAAGCGTGGTGGTGCACACCTATAATCCTAGCTACTCAGGAGGCTGAGGCAGGAGGATCGCTTGAGCCAAGGAATTTGAGGTTGCAGTGAGCTGTGATTGTACCGCTGCACTCTAGTCTGGGCAATAGAGAGAGACACTGTCTCTAAAAAAATAAATCAATCAATAAGTCACCGAGGGGAATATTTTAAAAACCTTCAGGTCAAGGCCATCAAAGCTGGAGAGACCTGTTGCGGACTCTGTCCCAGGAGGGCACCAAAGAATTCTTAAATCATTCAGAGTGAAGCTTCTATTACACACACAGACACACACACACACACACAGAGCGCAGGGCCTTCTCCCAGGAATGTCAACCACCTCTCATAGCACAACCTCAACAGATTATTGCCTTCTCTGCCAGAAGCAGTATGCCCTTTAGCTCAGACTCAGCCCCACTACCTGGGTTTGAATCCCCACTTACTAGCAGTATGACTTTTGTTGAGTCACTTAGCTTTTCTGTGCCTCAATTTCCTTGTCTGTAAAATGGGAATACAAGAGTACTGATTTCATTGGGGTGTGATAAGGAGTAAGTGAGCTAATATATAAAAAGCTATTATACTAATGAGCAATATATAATAAGGCGATAAGTGCTAGCTATAATTATTAACAGGAACAAGGAACAGAGAGGACAGCAGGGTGTGAAGGGGAATCCGTGACCTTGTGCAGCTTTCTGTCCTTAACCTAGGATACTGCAAAAAAAGTCACTGATTTCCTCTCACTACAGTGAGTGCTTCATGGGTCAGAAAGCTTCAGGCCGCTGTCTCCTCTTTCCCTGAGCCTGAGCAAGCCAGGTGTGGGCTTTTCTCTGCATCACTCTTTTGCTGAAAGTTGTTCCTTTCCTGACCAACTCACATTTCCAGATGGTGCTCAAACTAAGTGTCTCCTCTCAGACAGGACTGTACTTATTTTTCCAGAGAGACTTGTTTTGGGAAAACATTTTCCCCTAAACTCACTATTACTACAGGTGATACGGTTTGCATGTTTGTCCCCCCCAAATCTCATGTTGAAATCTGAACCCCAGTGCTGGAGGTGGGGCCTGGTGGGAGGCGCTTGGGCCATGGGGGTGGATCCCCCTGAGTGCCTTGGTGCCCTCCCCCGTGCTACTGGTCCACTTCTCACATTATTATTCCTTGAGAGCTGATTATTTAAAGACACCTCCTCCCTCTCTTGCTCCACTGGCACCATGTGACACGCCTGCTTCCCCTCCCCCTTCTGCCTTGACTGGAAGCTCCCTGAAGCCCTCATCAGAAGCAGATGCGGGTGTGAGGCTTCTTGTACAGTCTGCAGAAGTGAGCCAAATAAACCCCTTCTTTTTATGAATTACTCAACCTTAGGTATTTCCTTGATAGCAGCATAAAATGAACTAACACAATAGCCTCCTTCTTCCAAATCAGAAACTGAAATTGCATCACTGTCATCACCCAATGATATTAATATATTTAGCCACTTTAGATGTACACATATTTGAAATGATCTAATCCATTTTTCTTATTTTCAGGTACAGATTGAAACCCCGAGGCCAACTCACACATCCAAGCTCCCACAACTTATGCGTGGCACCTGCCGCGGTCTGCAGCTCCACGCACTGCCCCGCAGCACACAGGCCCGCAGAACGCCAAGGCCTGTGATGGCACTTAGCTATCCCCGTGTCCTAACAGCTTTCTGCTGCATCTTGCTTGTTTATTGACGGATTTGAAATCGTTAGGAGTAAAATTATAATGGACCTGGCAAATGGAAGCTTGGGAGCCGGGATCATAAATTCATCTGACTCAAATTTTAGAACATAAATTTAAGAAAGAAACAAAGAGAAGGAAGGAAGGAAGGAAGGAAGGAAGGAAGGAAGGAAGGAAGGAAGGAAGGAAAAAAAAGGTATTTAAGAAGGAGAAATGAAGGAAAGGAGGGGAAAAAACTAGGAATTACTTTAACATCAGTAACAAGCAAGTTATCTATTCCATAATCACCTTGACAAGAACGTCATGAAATGAATGAGGCAGCATGTTCCCTCTTAGACCATAAATCATGTTAAATTAACCAAATTTCTGTAGACAAGACTACAAACTCACTGCATAGAATAATGCATTAGACATCGTATTCCCGCATGTGAGTCTAATGAGGAACTAACGCAGTTCTCACCTTCGCGTCTGGGTTTCAGCCAGGCTCCTCCGCCCAGTCCCGCACAGAGACTGTCCGTGTTCAGAATCGCAGTGGGACAGCCCCTGGGCCGAGGTGGCGTCGGCGGGGAAGGCATGCCGGTCCCGGTGGCCCTGCGCGCCGTCCGCGGCCTCAGAGGCGCGGCGGGAGGAGCACGTCCTTCTGTGTCCGGCCCCGGCCCGTGGGGCTGCGGGGCAGCAACCGCGTCTGTGGATATGGAGCTTCCCCGGGACACGTCTGGCGCAGCCTCCGCGACCCTGGCGGGATGTGGTGAGTCCCCCACGCCACGCCGGTCCCAGCGAAGGCCGCGGCGCGTACAGAGGGCGACCGCGCAGCGCGGACCCGGGCGTGCCGCGCCCGAGCGTCACAGGTGAAAGGGCGGGAAACGCCGCTCAGGGCTGCACGTGTAGATTTCCCTTTCCCAGAAACCGCGTAAGGGCGGATCCTAAGTTTTCCCACAATCCTCCCCTTCAATTTCCGGGTAAAAAAGTCTCTCCTCGATGCCCCAGCTGTTTTCTAAATCACGTGACTGCAGGGGAGCCAGAAATGCGCCGATTGCCCCGGACGCCGGCGTGTCTGCCTCGCCCGGCCCCGCGGCTCAGGGGCGCCCCCTGCAGGCATCCCCGCGCGGCAGAGCCGAGGCGGGCCAGGCGGGCGCTCTCTCCCCGCGCACCACGGCGGACAAGCCTCTACCACAGAGCCTGTGCCCGGGTTCCCTGCGGGGCCGGCCCTCGGCGGGGAGTGGGGCGACGGACACACACGCCCCTTCCTCTCACCGTTGGGGGCGACTCTGAGACACCACCCCCGGCGGGGCCCAGTCCTCACTGCCCACGGCACTGGCGCCTCAGTCTCGAGCCCAGACCCGCGCATGGCAGGCCCGCCCTGTCTCGGGTCCGTCTGGGGGCTCAGACTGTCGGAAGTCCTCCCCCTTCAGACTCCTTACTCTTCGCTTTCGGAGGAGGCAGGCCCAGGCCAAGCCCGGCCCTATGCCCCAGGACCCCGGATCTTCGCCCCCGCCCGGCCCCCGCTTGCCTTCCCGGTCCCCTGCTGGCCCTCGCTCGCGCCCCTCCCGTGCGCCCGTTCCCGCCCCGCCGCGCTCCCAGACTCTGTCCTCGCGTGCGGCTCCTGCACGGCCCCGAGCCCGCCCGTCCCCTGCTCGCTTGCTGAGTCCCTGCAGTCCGTTTCCCGTGCTGCTTTACGACCCTGTTCTTCGAACGTGACTCAGGATCACCGAAACCCAGCCTTCGCAGCCTCGGCCTCCTTCCTTTCCCGGTACTCCTGGAGAGGCGAACACCTCTTTTTTCTGGGAGAAACACCTCTTTTTTCTTGGCACAGCACTTCCTTGGTCCTCCCCTCTCGCTCCGACCCCTCCTTTTCCAGCTCCGTCTATGAGTCCTTCTCTAGCTCTCTCTCTGTCCCCTCCCTCTGGGTCCCCAAGGCCCCCGGCTCTCCTCCGTTCTGACTTCAACAGTCATCTCTCAAGAAGTGACCCCCAATTCGGAGTCTGTAGCGCTAACCTGTCTGTGACTCCGGCCTCGTGTCCGTGTTTTCCTGAAGGAAGCACGCACCTGTGTGCTCTGTGGCAGTCCCCAAAACCCTGCGGGAATAGCAGTGACAGGTAGGTCCCCCTGCAGTGGAACTGGGACCTGGATTTCAAGCACCCTGACTCCGTGCTGGGTGAAGCAGGTGGCCGCGCCCACTCAGTAGCCACGATGACAGGCGCCTGCGCTTGGCTTTGCCCTCTCCAGCTGGGGAGATCGTGGAGCCCGACGTGGGGGCTCCTCCTCTGGGGACAGCGGCAGAGACTAGGTGGGACTTGAAGAATCTGAGTCACTCCCCCAAGCCAGGACATGGTTCCTGCTTGGAGAGTTGTTTCTTAGATCCCTAACCAAACCTATGGGCTTAAAACTGATCAGAACTCATCTCCTTTTTCCTTTTGAGACAGGATCTCTTTCTGTCGCCCAGGCTGGAGTACAGTGGTGCAATCATACCTCACTGTAGCCTCGAACTCCTGGGCTCAAGCGATCCTCCTGCCTCAGCCTCCTGAGTAGCTGGGACTACAGGTGTGTGCAACCACACCTGGCTAATTTTTAAATTTTTTTGTAGAGACAGGGTCTTGCTCTTGATCAGGCTGGTCTCGAACTCCTGGGCTCAAGTGGTCCTTTAGCCTCGGCCTCCCAAAGTGCTGGGATTACAGGCGTGAGCCACCTCGCCCAGCCCTCTCCTCTTTTTTAATACCTCCAAAGAGGAAGGAGCTCCTTCTGTGAATCCACCTTTCCCCAGGCCTCAGTTCAATACCTCAAAATCAAATGACTCCTGCCTTTCTTTGCTGCTCATACCCAATCAGTTGACAAGACCTCCTGCTTCTGAAATGTTTCCTGGACGTCTTTCCTTCCCTCTGTTGCTGGTGGACCAGGCCAGGCCCACACTAGGCTGTGGCAGTGGCTTCCCGGCCACCCGCCTGGCTCCACTTTCTCTCCTCGCCTCTGCTCTACTGAGGGAGGCTCAACTCTGCATCACTTGAAAAACATTCCATGGCTCCTTATTACCTGGAGAATAAAGCACAGATTCTGCTGCTTGGCTTTCAATCTCTTCATGACCTAGCCCCAACTATCCATTTTTTTAAAACTGATAATTTCTTTTTATTGAGGTGAAATTTACATAACATAAAATTACCCATTTTGTTCATTTTGAATTACCAGTTCAGCAGCCTTTAGCACATTCAAAATATTGTGTAACCACCTGCTGTCTCTAGTTTCAAGATTTTTCCATCACCCCAAAAAAGAATCCCCATATCCATTAAGTAATCACTCCCATTTCTCCCTATACCCATTCTTAGTAACGTCTAATCTGCTTTCTGTCTCGATGAACTTGCCTGTTCTGGATGTTTCACACAAATGGAATCATCTGATATCTGGCCTTTTGTGACAGGCTTCTTTAACTCAGCTTAACATATTCAGGGTCCACCCATGCTACGGCGTGTGTCACTGTTCGTTCCTTTTCATGGCTGAGTACTATTCCAGTGTGAGATGTACCACCCTTTGTTTATCCATCCATCAATTGATAAACACTGAGGCTGTTTCCATCGTTGGCTATTGCAAATAATGCTGCCGTAAATAATGCTGTGTAAGTGTGGACATTTTGGGTGTGTACTTAGGAGTGGAATTGCTGAGTTATATAGAGATGCTAGGTTTAACTTTTTGAAGAACTGTCCAGCTGTTTTCCAGGGAGGCTGCACCATTTTACATTCCCCACAGCAATGCATACAAGTTCTAGGTTTTTCTACCTCCTCACCAACACTTGTAATTTTCTTTCTCTTTTTCATTCTAGCTATCCTAGTGGGTGTGAAGTGGTATCTCTTTGGTGGTTGTGATTTACACCTCCCTAATGACCAATGACATTAATTATCTTTCCATGTGCTTTTTGACCATTTGTATATCTGCTTTGGAGAAATGTCTATTCTTTTGCCCATATATTTATTATTATTTTTATTTTTTAGAGACAAGACCTTGCTCTGTCATCCAGGCTGGTGTTCAGTGGCCTGATCATAGCTCAGAGCAGCCTCAAACTCCTGGGCTCTAGTGATCCTCCTGCCTCAGCCTCCCAAGTAGCTCAGACTATAGGTGCACACTACCACGCCTGGCTAATTCTTAAAATTTTTTTGTAAGGGTCTCGCTTTGTTGCCAGGTTGGTGTCAAACTTCTAGGCTCAAGAGATCTTCCTGCCTCAGCCTCCTGAAGTTCTGGGATAACAGGCATGAGCCACCGTACCTGGCCCCATTTTTTAAATTTGGTTGTCTTTGTGTTGTTGAGTTGTAAGAGTTCTTTATATATTCTGGGTATTATTTGCAAATATTTTCTCCCATTCTGTAGGTTTTCTTTCACATTGTTGATACTGTCCTTTGTTGCAAAAGATTTTTTTTTAAAGAAAAGAAAAAGGAAGGGAATAAGAAGAGCTGTATTTTATTTTTCTCGTTGATTTTCTGCAGGTTTTTTTTTTTTAAATCAACCTTTCCTAATGATTGCTGGGAAGGAGTGGGCCTTACATACCCTCAGACCTGTGTGGGCCCATTCCCTGGTTCTGTGTCTTTCTAGAAACATCCTGACCATTACCCATGCATGACACAGCAGAGCACAGCGGAGCTGGGGCTGCCAGGCTGCAAATCCTGGCTCTGCCACTTTCTTGCTATGTGCGGTTAGGCAGATTTCCCAGTCTCTCTGTTCCTCAGTTTCCTCATCTGTCAAATGTGAGTCACTCATCTGCAAGCTCCAGAAGGAAAGGATTTTGTCGTTGGTGCTCCCTGTTGTATTCCTAGCACCGAGGAAGGGCCTCCGTGCAGCAGAAATGCTCACTGAACATTATGTATTAATTAGCCAGGCGTGGCAAGCGCCTGTAGTCCCAGCTACTCGGGAGGCTGAGGCAGGAGGATCCCTTGAGCCCAGGAGTTGGAGGTTGCTGTGACCTGGGCTGATGCCACTGCACTCTAGCCCAGGCAACAGAGTGAGACTCTGTCTCAGAAAAATAAAAATAAATAATAAAAAATTAATAAACATTAATTATTATTATCACACCTAATGTTGCTTGTGTTCTTGTGAAAACACAGTGTCCTTGGAACTCTCTCCTCCAGCGTGCTTGGTTGAAAGCAGCCTAAACCAGCTGTGACCCATTTAGCAGAGAGGCATTTATTCTGAGAATTTGGGTAGCTTATGGACTCATGGGGAGACATGAGACCTCAGCTATCTTTCGAGATTTTCCTCCTTCCTTCCTGTATGCAAATCAAACTAAACTACCCATTTTGCCTTTTTCCACATTCTTTTCCAGGCTAATCCTTTTGCTTCACCTGCCCCCTTCTATTCAAAGTGGGCTCAGCTTCAAGGCTCAGTGGAAACCTCACCTCCTCCATGAAGGCTTCCCTGACTACCCCAGCTGGAAGTGACTTCTCTCCTCGTCTGACTCTTAAATGCCAAATGTCTTAAATTCTGCCGTATAGTGCAGCCCTGTGTTTTATCTCCTGCCTAGAGTGTATGTTCCTTGCTGTCAGAGACACCACAACCCACATACTAAGTCACACAAACAAGAAACTCAGGAAATTTCTGTGAACAAAATGTGCATTTGCCCTTGAGGTAGTTCTACTCTTACCTTTTTCTAAAAACACTTAACAAACAAAACCAAAACCCAGCCATTGTTCATGTGACCATTTCTCGTGTTCTCCTTTCTGTCTCCTCTCTGCTACGATCAGAAGCTGCTGGTAGCACTGATGTGTCGAGGCTCCGATTCCTGCCCGTTTCTCGCCATCAGTCAGCAGCTCCGGGAAGCACAAACCGCTCTCGGTACCCTCGATAGCTCCCGGCCCCAGAGCCGGCTTTTCCCCTGGGCCGGGCCACTGCGCCTGTGCTTCCGTCACCGTCGCCAGGGAGGCCCCGGGGCTTACGCTGCGTCCAGGTTCCCAGAGGGGCCTCCGAGGGGATGGTCTTCAGCCGAGTTTGCCGGCCCCTTCCTCTCGGACGGGGCGCCCGCCGGGCTGGGCAGGTGACTGCGCGACCGTCCCTGTGCGGGCGAGGGCGGCTCCACCCCGGGAAGGAAGCCACTCTCCTCCGCCCCGGAGTCTCGCTCCCACCCGTTCCACCGACAACAAAACCTTCTTAGGACGTGTCATCCCATAATAAGAGATGACATCTAAAATGCTGATGCCGACGAAACCATCTAGCCGCAGTCCAAACTAACGGACCGCGCTAACGACTGAGTGCGGGCGAGGAAGGGCTGGGACCCGACCTCGGCTGCCGTGCGGGGAGCGGCGCGGCCCTCACCGTCCGTGGCCTGGTTCGGCAAAGGGCTCAGACAAGCGCTCCGAAGGCCAGGGTGGGGAGGACGGAACTAACACCAAAGGCCAGCTCCCCGCCGCTCCCCGCCCGTCTCTCCGGTCTCCCTCTCCTCCGCGTCTGCCTCCCTCGCGGCTTCCGGACGTCGCTTCCACTCTGGACTGGAGAGGAAGAGCAAACACGTCCCCGAGCCCAGTTATCCAGAGAGGGGCGCCCTCTCCCACCAGCCCACCGACAGACACGGAGAGAGCCGAGGACGGCCAGGCTAGAGCTGCAGCGTCGACAGCTGGGACCCGGCTGGGCCCGCGCTGCGTGACTCAGAGCTTGGAGAATGCCACAGACACAGGTCGCAGGCGATTTCCGTGACGGTTTTGCTGACGGAAGTCCCTAAGGACTCCAGCTTGCTTTCAGCCTCCACGCACCTGGCGTTTCTGTCCTTCCAGAAACAGCAGTTGAGAGCTTGGGCTGCCGCAGCAAATACTCCCAGGACTGAGTCCTCATTGCTCTGCTTACTGTCTCTGTGACCTTGGGCAAGGGACGGAGTACCCACTCAGGTTCCTCCTCTGTCCGGGGGGCGCTGACAGTACCTACCTCATTCCTTTGTGGAGAGGCCTGGATTCAATGACCCATTTAATGTGCTGGGCACAGCTCCTGGCACACAAAATATCTTAGTAGTTATATTATTTAATTAAGTGGCCCACATTTTTCTCCAAATTTCATGAAACCATATTCATTCTATCACCCCCCCACACCCAAGCCCCCGGCCCCACTGCACGGACTCAGCAATTGCTTTTGAGTTCAGCAGAGGCCCTTTGATCTCCTTGCATGTTGGAGAACGGTGATGTGGAATTGTTTTGCAGTTTTGTTCCAATCTCTGCTGCTTTTTTCTGGCCACGACCAGGCTAGATGGCCATGCCCAGGCAGCCTCAAAGCCAGCAAGCACAGGGCAAGTAGTTGTGGGTTTAGGGTGGGGGTGGAGGTGGGGGTGGGCAGGGTGGGCTGATGCCTGCTACAGGAGGCTGCTCTGCCGCTGGACGTCTCCTCAGAGCAGATCCAGCACCGTTGGAGGACGGCCAGGTCTAAGGAGAGCATCTACGTTGTGGCCTACCTAAGGCAGTTTGATCATGCACAATTATTAGGCCCTTTGAAGAACTGATGGGTCACTACAAAAAGTTAGAAGTAGGTGACAGCGACTTGCAGTCTGTTGCAATGAATCCATCTTTCCATGAGGCAGTTCGGTGCAATAGAGCAAGTCTTGGAGACGAGAGCTCTGTCACATCTACAAATATTTACCAGCAAGCTAGCAAATAGCAGTCGTAGAGCCTGTTTGGTAAGTTCCATGAAATGGCAGCTCTGTTCTTTCAGGACCTTGCATGGAATGTTTGCCTAAGGCAGACTGCGTGGAGTCAAGACTGGGTGAGAGAGGCCTCTGCAAGCCCGGAACACAGGGCTGTGCCTGAAACCCTGGGCACCAGGCCAGAGCGTAAGGGCCGCGGGGCCTGCAGCACTGCAGAATGATGTTTGAGGCTGCTTCTCCTAGTCCCCCAGTCGTATCACCAGGGGGAAGTCGGTTATAAAATCCATTACGCTGATTAGCACAGCTAACTGAAGGGCCCAGGGTTTTCCTCTCTGGAATAGGGGCTTCTCATTAGTCTTTCAAATGCTAGTTCAACAGCCCCAAACTGTGTGTCCCCAATTAATAGTGAAGATCAAAACTAACACCCATATACCGACACACACCCACTTTGAAGTAAATCAGACCATACAACAGCTTAAAATCCCTTTTTGTGCTATGCAAGTCAAAAATGGCACAACTAATGTCTAACCACCAATTTAAAAAAACCAGCTATAAATGCATAGAATGCAGGTCACACCTAGGCTCCACCTTGCACCCAGTAATATAGAAGCTACATGCTTGACCTCCGTCTGCTTCCCTGAACCTGATCTCCAGAGTTATCCTCTTGTTGGGGGACCAGGGCATGGAGGGGTGTCTCTGGGAGGACTACACATGAAGATGCAGGTAACTAGGGGCCACGTAAAAGGCAGTGGCTGGGCTCTGGACATCCACTTGCAAATGACTTATGGGAGGGTGGCACAGGGAAGGGTGCTGGACGCTGCCCTGAGAAAGGAGCCCAGGAGGTCTAGTCCTGGGGAGTCACGGGGGCCATGAAGGAAAATAGGCAGCCTAGATGCCTGACACGGGAGGGAGAGCTGCAACCAGAAGTCAGAAAGGAGAGGTGCAAAATGCTGTCAAGGACAGGAGACCTTGAACTTGCTTACAGATTAAGCGTCCATCAACTGCCTTAGCTGGTCATGAATTTCCAGATCAGTCACCTCAAACGTGGGTGACCTTTTCAAGAAGCGCTGCTGATGGTTCACTCTGAAGAAGTTCTGGCGGTGGTTCTCGTACTTTACCACAAGCTAGAATTGCCAGGCGCCTATTTGCAATGCATATCCCAGGCTCCCAAGCCCAGAGGTTCTCATTCAGTAGGTCTTGGTGGGACCCAGGAATGCTAATTTTTAAGGAGTACAATGGGTGATTCTATTACACATCGACCCATATGCAGCACTGTTCTCTGTGTTTGAAGCATTTTTTAACAGGAAAATAGCTTTATGAATTACTAAATTTATTGAATACCACATACTTGATCTAAAATTTGAACCATTTTTAAAGTTATAAAGAAAAAGAGTCTCTGGAATCCTATCACCTGAGCTGTTTGGTTATCTTATTAACATTTTAGACACTATCATTTCAAGAAATGTTTGGGCATGAATACATATGTATACTGTTGTGCAAGCGGGATCGAACGCACGTGGGCGTATTTCAACGCTCTCTTTTCTTTCTTTTTTCCCTCCCCAGCCGTGCGTTCATTCTCCCTCACTCCCATCAGCATCACCACCCCCACTGGTATGTTTCCTTCCATGTTTTTCTCCTGACTCACATAATCATGCAAACATGTGCACAGGGCTTTGTCACTGTTTGACGAAAATGGGTTCGTATTGTATATTCACTAGTCTGTGATTTTGTGATTTTTAATCATGAAACCCTTTTAAATCAATCGGTACAGATCTCATGATTCCTTCCAACGACTGCATGATAGTCCACGACAGGGTGCAACACATGCGTTCTCTCTGTTTCCAATATTCTGCCCCCAGAAAGAGTGCTGCTAGAGGCATGCTTGGCCCTCAAGGAGTTGACATTTCAGGCTAACCTGTTGTGTTTGGAGGTGGATCCATTAGCTCTGGTTGTGTAATAAACCATACCAAAGCTTAGTGACTTAAACCAATAAGCACTGGATCCAGCTCATGGTCAGCTGGGTGGCTCTCTTGCTCTGGTCCGGCCCCACTGATCTCTGCTAGGTGCCTGTGTGTGTTTTTGTCCGGGGGTTGGAAGGTTTTTTGGGCTAGGGCAGAAGGGTCTCAGCTGGGGTGTCTCTGCTCCATAGGAATTCTCAGCCCCCAGTTGGCTCTTCCATCATGGTGCTTGCAGAGTTCAGGGAGCCCAAGTGTACAGCCCATTTCACGTCTCTGCCTATGGCACATTTGCTTTTGTCCCACTGACCAAGACAAAACACGCGGTCAAACCCAGAGTCCGCGTGAGATGGCTTCTCAAGAGCATGGGCACAGGGAGGGCAATTATGTTGGCCATTCTTGCAAACAGCCTAGCATAGAGATTCCCACTGAGAGGTTCTACAGGATACAAAAGTGTTGGAAAATTTGTGAATCAGAGGACAGGAGCTTGTCATTTCCTGCCCAAGGATTGGTTCCAGAGATGTGACAAAATTAGCACATTATCTAATGATCCAAGTGTTGCAGAACTTTCTCTGGGACTCCTGGGACCTGGTCTCCGGAAGAGCTGACACCATCTGGTCTGTACTCCCTCCCTGCACAAACTCTCCCAGAGGAGCCCTCTCCCAGCGGCTCTTCACACCGCAACTGCGAGACCTCAAGAAATTTCCTCTTTGGGTCTCATGTACCCGGGCACTGCGTGTGTGTACGCATCTCCTGTGGAATACCCTGGCCAAGGAAATCCTGAGCAGAGCACCCAGACTTCTGCTGGCCTCACTTTTCTAACTGCTGTGCTGCCTCACAGGTAGTTGCCGGTCTCCAGCCTGTGACTTTAGTGCGGGCCATGGCAAGGGCATCAGTCTTGCAGAACTCTGGTTTTGGTCCTGTGTATTCTCAGGCTGGTGCTTTGTCTCCCTGGATTTTATCTTTTTAATCTCGTAAATGAAGGAGTTAATAGAGAACAGTGCTTCTGAAAGTTTAACGTGCACATGAGTCACCCGGAGATCTCGTTAGACGTGCGGAGTTGCAGACCTGGCCTCAGACGTGCTGAGTGGGCATCTGCCTGTTGACCAAAGCTCCTGGTCTGGAGCAGTTGTTCTCAACCTGGGCTGCACATGAGAGGCTCGTGGGGAACCCCAGGAATTAAAGTGTGAGTGCTGGGCACCCCTGCCTAGAGATTCTGGTCCAATTAGTCTTGGGTGCAGCCTGGGCACCCCAGGCTTGTGGGGAGGAGAGAGAGGGCCAGAGGACCCTGGAGACAGTAACCGTAGGATAGGGCTCGGCTTCAGCAGAGGAACTCAGCCGCTGCTGACCTTCAGCCTGGCAGGAAAGTGGCCAAGGGGGAGGTACTATCCCAACCTCCCTCTCCTCTCACCCTCTCATTTCCCACCAGAACTCCCCATTCGCTAAGCCCAGCTGGGTTCCAGAGCACAGAGAGCCCGGATGATGCAGCCCAGGCATGTCAGCCTCCTGGGGCACAGGGCTGGATGGAGAAGAATGGAGAAAGCGTTTGAAAAGGCAAATGGTGGGCTGGGTGCAGTGGCTCACGCCAGCAGTCCTGCCACTTTGGGAGACTGAGGTGGGTAGATTGGCTTGAGACCAGGAGTTTGAGACCAGCCTCAACAATGTAGAGAGACCACGTCTCTACAAAAAAATTTTTTTTTAAAATTAGTTGGATGTGGCAGTATGGGGCTGTAGTCCCAGTTACTTGGGAGGCTGAGGCGGGAGATTCACTTGAGCCCAGGACTTTGAAGCTGCAGTGAGCTGTGATGATGCCACTGCACTCCAGCCCGGGCAACAGAGTGAAAGCCTATGAAAGAGGAAAAGAGAGGGAGAGAGAGAGAGAGAGAGAGAGAGAGAGAGAGAGAGAGAGAGAAAGGAAGGAAGAAATTAAGAAAGGAAGGAAGGAAAGAAAAAGAAAGAAAGAAAAGGAAGGAAGGAAGGAAGAGAAAGAAATAAAGAGGGAGGGGGAGGG
>CAUYRT010028911.1:0-60624 GCA_963574885.1 Lepilemur ruficaudatus
CTAAAAATCTTCTGTGTTCCACCTTTTCATACCTCAACCCCTGGCAGCCACTGATCTTTTACTATTTCCATAGTTTGTTTTTTTCAGAATGTCACATAGTTGAAATCATATAGTATGTAGCCTTTTCAGATTGGTTTCTTACACTTAATAATATGCACTTAGGGTTCCTCCATGTCTCTGCATAGCTTGATAGCTCATTTTTTTTTTTTAGTGCCGAATAACACTCCGTTGTCTGGATATACCACAGTTTATTAATCCATCCACCTACTGAAAGACATCTTGGTTGTTTCCAAATTTTGGAAATTTGAATACAGCTGCCTATCTTAAACATCCTATCTTAAACATCCACGTGCAGGTTTTTGGGTGGGCATAAGTTTCCAACTCCTTTGGTTAAATATCAAGGAGTATGATTGCTGAATCATAGGGTAGAAGTATGTTAAATATTTTAAGAAACTATTATAGCAAACTGTCTTCCAAAGTGGTTGTGTTGTTTTGCATTCCCACCAGCAATGAAGGAGACTTCCTCATGTTCCACGTCCTTGCCAGCACTGGGTGTTGTCAGTGTTCTAGATTTTGGCCATTCTAATAGGTTCATAGTGGTATGGAATTAATGTTTTAATATGCATTTCCCTGATGACATATGATATTTTTAACATTTATAAATGTTGAATTGTTACTTGTTGAATGAAGGAATGACACCACTTCTCTGAAAGTCGTTTTTGTCCTCTTCTGTTCTATTAGTTGTGTGATCTTAGGAGAGTGTCAGTTCAGCACAGCCTTGTACTATTTATGACTTACTATAGTCTGATTACTTGTACTATTGATAACTTGGGTAGGTCTACATCAATTCTTAGGTACCTTCCAGTTTCACATGCTATGATTAAATTTCAATAAGTACATAACATTCTAAATGCCAGTTCCAGGCATTTGACTTGACTTAGTCACTAGCAATTTAGTTCAAAACACCACCATAACTAACAAAATCAAAAATGACTAAATTTCACAGATTTTCAAAGCCATTCTCAAATTGTCAAAAATCTCAGTACTCAAACCCATAAATGTGAAAGATTTATTGTACTTTCATCTTATCTTATTTCTAAATAGTTGTAATCATAGTTTATAAAAATTAAACAAAATATAGTATACCTTATTTTTTCCCCTAATTTTACATTTGGCCTACTGGTTAACTGCTAATGACCTGTAAAGTCTCCCCTTTATAAAAATGTGTGATTCTGTGTATAAAATAAACAGAAAAGAAAATGATGGCACATATACCCAGAGAGATTCTTTTAATCTCTTACAAATATATCATATTTATTTATTTTTCAAAGAATACTAACAGCACTTATTCAGTGCCAAGTATTTCCTAATCATTTCACAAATTCTAGCTCTTTTAATCCTCCTAACAAAGTCTATGCTATAAATGCAATTGTTACCCCCAATTTACAGTGAGGAAACAGCTCAGAGACTTTAAAAAGTTTACACGAGATCACACAGCTAATAATTTGGAACACTGGGATCTGAACCCAAGTTATCTGGCTCGAAAGCCTATGCTCTGAATTATTGATCTACATGACAAGCATGTCGTCATTTATATTCTTTTACTCAAATTGATGAATAAACAGAATGACAATACTAATATGGTTAGTGTGATTAGCATACTATTCCAAAAAATATACCACATCTTCATGTGCTTAATCTCTGACCTTAAATATTTATTAGTGTTTCCTTGAGCCAGAATACAGCACCTAAAATTCACTTGAAAACATAAGGTTGGTTGATTTGTTTTCCTCAAACCAAGTAAACATTTCTCAGTTTTTTTCAGTGAACTGAATCACTTCCTCAAATGTCAAATAGCAATGTGCTATAGAAGAATTCCTGTGTAAACAACCTATCTTAATACTTCAAAATCCGATTCTCAGGCTACCTTGTTGACATTGAACATTCAACCATTGGGTTTTCTTTTGTCTCTTTATTCACTTTCTGTGAGATTTTATTAGACATCTACTATGTGGCAGACGCTATGATAAATACTGAGAATGCAAAGACAGAAATACTGTATATAAAATGTTTATTTCTACAATTAAAAACTTTCTTAAGTTTTACTTATATTCTAAATCACACAATTCTCTTTATGGACTTCTATCTAAAACCCTGAAAATTTCCTCTTCTAAATAAATAAGATTCCCATTTCACTATATGATTTTTCTCCTATAACTTCTTGTTCTTATACCTTTTGTCATGATAAAAACTTGCTCTTTTGGCACATTACCTCTTTTTTTCCTGTCTATAAAGATTAGTAACTCTAGCTCCTTTGGTTCTCCTATGGTTACATAGCTAAGATGGGAACCTGTTTCTACTACCAACTAGCCTGGATTCTGGACCAATACCTTGGTCTTTCAAAGCCTTAGATTCCTCTCTATAAAATGGAGATAAAAATGATGCTTATTCTAAAAAGATGTGTTATTGTAAGGATAAAATAAATGCACGCAGGCAACAAAACATTTATGGCAAACAAATACAAAATACAAATACAAAATGCTGTCATCATCTTAATTATGGTCATATCATGTTTTTAGGGCTTCTATAAAACCATTCATCTTCATTGCTCTATGTCACCTGCTTGATTTATTTGTTCACTATAAAGTCCTCTGGTGTTTCTCCAGTGTTTCCTTGTTATTTATCGTTCTTACTTTACCTTTACCATGAGCAAACAGTTTTAACTAAAATGGTAGAATTTTTATCTTCAAAGAACTCAATCTAGCAAACATAGCTGTTTTGCCCCTGATTTCTGAGTATTTCTCAAGGTCATCTTTAAAGAGGAGGTCACATAGCTTTCTCTCTCTTCTCCTCATTGTCTTGATTAGCAAGTAATGACACCATCCCCTATACCCATCCATTCATTTTTGGCTTATTTTGAACTCTTCCATCCCAGGATTACCTGTGCTGATATTTTCCCTGTAGAGGAACATTGTATATTTAGGGTCTTTGTGTGAAATTTATAGCATTATGTCCCTTTAACTTCAGACTCATAAAATCTCTAGTGACCATTTGCTATGAGAATATCTGTGATTTTATCACAATTTTTGCTATAGGAACAGATAAAACATTTCATTCCTTTTTTTTTCTTCCAAATATTCTCAAAGAGATCATAGGTCATTTCATTGCTAAAGCTCATTATTTTTGTCTCTGACATATGCATTCCAGAGAAAATGTCTGACTCATTCCACTGGAATTTCTAATTATGGTGTATAAAATGCAATCTAAGTTTTTTTTTTTCCTGTTCTCTTAACCTCAGAGATTCTACATATTCATTCTTTTATGTCTATTGGCCTTCCCTTTTCCTCCTTGTTAATTAGGCAAGCTAGCATGTTAAATCAATACTAAAAGCAGCTTAGGTTTTTATCATTTCTCCTCTCATTTTTACATGGTTTACATGTTCATCAGGGGTGTCGTTTGTGGCCTTCAGTTTTATACTTCTCTGTAACATTTCTCCGCGCTGCTCTGCGCCATGGTGTCACCCTGAACACTCAGGTCTCCACCTCCTCCGTCGCTGTTCTACTCCAGACTTACACCCCTTTCCTCTACTTCCAGGCACTTCCTAAAATTGTTCAAGGGCTTCTGTGATATATTTCTTTCCCTCTGATGCATCAACCATCTTGGCTTTTGCCCAGGAAACACTAAAATACTCCTATAAAGTAGGTATAGTGAATTGCCATGTAAATCAAAGTACGTAAAACTGAGGTAACGAGACAGATTAACATATTTCTAAAAGTCATATAATAGAACTCTCTCTACTCAGCTTTCTTTGAGAATTAGAAGAAGCATTATATATTTCTTCAATCATAATGAATATAATAATTATTACTCTGGTTTTTAAAGTTGTGTTAGTATTTGGAGTACTTAGAGTAAGAGTTCTTCAATGCTATTTTAGGAACACAGGGTTAATATAATATGTAAACAATGCCAAAATTTATGTGACAAATAAAAGGTGCAAAGAAGTTAATGCAGTTGAAGCAATAAATTAACATGTAGACAGATGGTATAACCTTCCCGTGAAAATAAGATTCTAAAATTTACACTTCTGTGAAACCAAAATGTGATCATTAGAGTTCTCTCTAACAAGTCTATTAGGATTGATTAAATTATCTGCTCCTGTCTTTAGAAATAATGCTAATTAACCTTCATAGAAGGCTAAAAAGAAATAGAATTGTTACTGAAAAAATACATACCTGCTGATTTTACTTAAGGTATTTTGGGGAAGAAGGATAAAATATTAAAGCATATGTTCAAATTTTTGTTTTTCTGGGTCTATGTATGGGTTGTAGCTATGTTCAGTTGAATAGATAGAGAGACAGACAGGCTAATGTTCAGATGATTAATGAAGGAAAGGTGTATGCTTTCCTCAGCTTAATGAGTGAACATCAGAAAGTCTTTAAAGAAAATCATTTACCTAGTACTCATGTTTAAATGTCACATTAAGGCATTCCTTTATTAAATTACTTTGTGATTTCTGATTTTACTTCTTCTGAAAATTTATCAGTAAGTCTGAAAGACCACTGCTAGTGAAGAAAAAATAAAATGATCACCATATTTTGTATGAAGTATCTCAGGAATGGAAAAAAAAATACCACATGTACTCACTAATAATTGGGAGCTAGTCGATGGGCACACACAGGCACAAAGAGATGTAAAGGTCAATGGAAACCAAGAGTAGAGGGTTGGAGGGGGTCAGAGGGGTATGAGGGTTAAAAATTGTTGGGTACAATGAACACCATTCTGTGCCAGGCACAATAAAAACCATGACTTATGCCGTATACAAAGTATCCATGTAACAAAACATTTGTATCCCCTTAATATTTTGAAATAATAAATAAATACATAAATAAATAAAATATTGTTTAAATTAGAATTACAGAACACAATCACATTTGCTTCTACAACAGGTGGCTGTTCACATTTTAAAATATATATAATGACTGACTTATTTGCAATTCAGTTGTTATTATAATATTTGCCACAGAATCAATAAGAAATATATTCTGATACAGTAATGTGACCAAGTTATAAATCAACTAATCCTAATAAGTCAAAGATTTAAAGAATCAACTTTTTTCTCATAGATGACTAATAATTGCCAATGAATTAATTTAATTTTCCCCAAAACAGGCACTTAATTTTTGTTAAAAATTTTAGGTTCTCCCTTTATTTCCAAGATACATATAATAGTTTTTAAATAAACCCTTTAATATTTGAAAGAGATAATAAAATGTGAAATTGTGTCTTGGTCTTCTCCCCAATATAGATTTTTAAATATGGAAACAAATCCAAATATTTGTAATTCAAGCAGTTCAGTAAACAATTGTGGTACCATTTAGTCATAAAATCTTAGTGTGTCACAAAGTTATACTTCATTATCTAACTTTTGTTTCTGTTATAGACCATTTTTTAAAGACTTTTATTAGAACGTCTATTGTTCACTGTATTAACATTAATCTAAGAATTATTTATTGAGCAACGGTCATATAGTAAATAAAGTAATAAGTCCAATAAACTCCAGAAAATTATATTCTACAGAAAACTAGAGCAAAATACATAAATAGTCTAAAAAGTAAAGAATAGTAACTTTTATAAAAGAAGCATATTGAAGCACAAGGAAGAAATTAGGAAATGGAGCACCACGTTCCTTATACCAGGGGGAATCTGAGCTGTGTATGTTTATGTGGCCACAGGTCAGTAAAGATTGTGGTATAAAGAAATAGAAGTGATGACAAATCGAAAGATATATCATTGATGAACACCCACATATAATTTGTTGGAGTAGCAAAATGTTCCCAGATAAAGACAGAAAACAAGAGGTTGGAGACATTTAAAAATAGAATGTAATGTTGCAACACAGGAGGAAAGATTTTTCAAGCAAAGACATGTTACCAACAGAGTTCTGAGGGTTCAGTGAGGTGATAGACAGAAGACTGTTGGCATCGGACACTTCTCTGTTGACTTGAGAAAACAATTCCAAACCTCTGATGTGCAGGGGAGAGCAGGGAGCAGGCACAGAAGGGGCAAAGCTAGTGGGTGTGGCCTCCACTTTTGAAACATTCACAGAGAAACTAGAAAGATTTGATGGTACCTTAAGGAAAGAGAAAAGTCATTTTTTTTTTTAATATTTGGAAATGAGGAGGTGAAGATCTTAAAAATCAAGAGGAAAGAGACAGTACTAATGAGATTGAAGATGAAAAAGAAAGCATATGTGATAGAGGAATTTCCAGAAAAGTTAGATGGGTTTGAAAACAAGGGATCCTTGTTTTGAAATAGACAGAAAAAGGGAGAAGAAGAAGGTTTCTACAGCTCACTTCAATT
The DNA here is from genome assembly GCA_963574885.1 of Lepilemur ruficaudatus. Taxonomy (NCBI): domain Eukaryota; kingdom Metazoa; phylum Chordata; class Mammalia; order Primates; family Lepilemuridae; genus Lepilemur; species Lepilemur ruficaudatus. The sequence continues at coordinate 6,361 of CAUYRT010028911.1, forward strand.
GGCATTAATCTTTTCAACTAATCTGAAGCACGGCCATCTGCAAAGAATTAATATAAAAGATTACTAAACAATTGTTATTTTCCAAATGATACCCTTTCCTACTTCTCAATACACCTCTATTTCCTTTTGTGAAATTACCTATGCCCAATGTGTGTGTGCGCTGCAATGTGAAATCTATGGGCCTGCCTCTAATCACAGAAGCTGAAGCAGGTAGATCTTGCTTCTTACCACCCCATACAGCTGAGAGACAGACATGCGTCCTAAGCTTAGCCAAAAGATTTACTCCTGGGACTTTGAACCATGATGCAAGAATAGAGAAAGGGTGGGAGCATTCACTCCCTAGCAGCTGGGCCTGACAGGTTCCTGCCAAATAACCCTGACCATAGCTCCCACTTTTTGGCTTCCAGAGCTACTTTTGTCTTGTCCTATTCAAGGCTGTTTCTATTGTTTTTGCAATGCCGTGAGCTTTTGATAATCAAGCCAGTAAATTTCCTTTTGCTTAAGTCACTCATAAGTAGTTTTATTTCTTTTGGCTCCTCTCTCCCAACACAAACTAGTGTGACAAACACAGACTTTGAAGACTGAAGGAAGAGAGAAAGCATTTGTAATAGTGATCATGGGATAATTAACAGCGCCAACTAGAGGGGACAAAAAATTACCAGTAGCAGCAAGAACCCAAGTACAATTAAATGACATCAACTAACAGTTTTATCATGGTCAAGTGCAATGACCTACATGATGACTATTTTCCATACTTTACATTTTTTATAACAACTTATGTCATATTTTCCAAAACTTAGATAGTCAAGATGTTGCTACTGGTAAAGCCATGGTGAATCTCATCCATCTCATCCATCTGAAGACACCATCTCATGTACCAATTAAAGATGCAGAGGCATCTAGACACAGCTAAATTATTTATAACATGGAATTTTCTAGACTCAGCAACCTATAGAAAAACAGAAGCTCATTCAAGATAATTTCAAGGTCCCTTAAACTCTTTTAAGAACAGAAGCCTTGAAAGCAAAAATGTTACTTCAGTTTTCAAGGGCAAACCGTAGCAATGATCACCTGTCTTTAAGAACAAAGGCTTCACAATGGTAGACTAGCCCATGATGTAAATCTTGTCTTAGTAGTGGCTAATGAAGCAATAAGAAATCTAGAAGGAAAGTAATACAATATCTATAAGCAAGTGCTGGCTTTATTTCTAATCACCTGATTGACTGGATAAATCAGATAACCTTTTTTGTCTTGTAGTTTCTTCATGTGTAAATTGAGACAAATGGACAAAATTTTCATCCAGCTCAAACCTTCTAGAAACTGCACTGTGATTCCTCTATGTAGTTTAATTCCCATATGGTACTTAGATCTAAAAATAGTATTAATGTGGGTAGAAATCTAGGGGGAGTGTGGTGACAATCTCATAAGTTTCAGATGAGCAGTTTCATGAAGTAGCTCACATTACAATAGATTGTGAGAATATTGACTTCTTTACCAGACTGAGCTACAGGAGTAATAATATGACTCATGCAGTAGCCAACGTCATAATTACAATTCATTAACTAGATTAGATTTAAGGTGATGGGGAAGTTATAAAACCTAAAATTAGACTTTGCATTTTACTAACATATACTGTACTTCTTGTCCTCAATTTCTGGAAAGAAAATATGACACTCTATTTTCAGTTTTTACTTCTGTTTGTGAAGGAGATGCATTTCTTTCTGGAAGCTGTCTTTTGAGTACCATGGTAACCACATCATTCCAGTCAAATCTGTCCTGTTGGATGCGCAATTTCAGACATTTGAAAATGCCACCTAAGAAGATCACACCAAACAGACCTGAAAGGCTATGCTTTAACATGAAAGTGGAAAAATCTCTTAGTGTTAGTCAAAATGAAATGCCAAGAATGAGGAGGAGAAACAGGATTCAACCCATCCAGCCACTTTTGTCATGGCTCCAAATAACCCTAGAATTCTTTTTGCTTCTTTCTGCCTATGCCTATCCTTACCATTAAGTCACAGTCTGGTGTTTGCTTGGCATCTCGGTATCGGGGTTGAAGCCCCTGGTTAGAGAGGACAAGGGCCAGAAATGCACGTTCCTAGCTAAGAGATAGAATAGCAAGAGACTGGCACTGTCCCAACAGGAATCTGTGTAAGCAGAGTGTGCCTCCCGGTATCTTCTCTGACAAAGCCAGTCATCCAGGTTTGGCGCTCTACAGGTATTACTAGAAGGAATATGCCTGATGGTTCCCTGCCATCAGGGAAATGAAAGTCAGGGGATGTCCAACAGGAGATCTAGCAGGAAGTGACATTTGCCCTGAGATGGATGCAGGAAGCAGGTTCATTTGTCAAGGGCAGAGCGAGGCACAGGCCCCTGAACCAGCCCTCCAGGGGCGAAGTTTTATTCTTGCTTCAGTGGCAGACAAGAAGGCAGGACAGCAAATCAGAGTCATTTTAATGTGATAATCAAAGTAAGAGTAATTCTAGATGTATGAAGACAGCAATTCAACTACAGTGTCCCAGACCCTTTTAACAAAAAAATGACAGTCGAGCACCTTTATACAGCAACATCAAAATAGTGGGGGGAGTGGCCTTCCTCCCTCCGCTAGTTATAATAATGTGAGATGTGGACTTTTTTGATAAATATTTTTAGTATATCATTTAGTTATAAAAGAATGCTATGCTATAATCGAATGTTTGAGAAAATAATCATAATGGTGATAATAATAAAATAATACTGAAAAAGCCTTTTTAAAATACCCATAAAATACCCATAATGTTAAGCAACAATCAACACATAATTTGCAGGCAAAAGGGTTTCAATAAATACTTAGGGAAGAAATTGATTTGGATGATTTACTTATAATTTTTATACTTTGTTATACATTTATTTATCCAAAGTTTATTATCATTTTAATTAATTGAATTGAAATTAGAGACCCTAAGCTTTATTTCATCCATTTTTAGTTAATATAAGGCAAGAGAAACATATGTTTTCCATTGTGCTTGAGGTAGTATACCTCTTTAATAATATCTACAATTACGTTTAGTCATATACATTTTCTTTAACATTTTCCCTGAGCTCTGCCATGTACTTATCAAAATATTTAAAGGTAGCTGACATAGCTAGTAATTTAATGCATGAATGAGCAATGAAATTATTTTATGCTATTGGATGATTAATAACACTGTCAGTAAAGAATGATAAAGATTCAATAATAATACCTTGAATTATAATGCCTTATTTCATATTAAATAAAAATGAAAATCTCATTTTTCATACTGTTTATTTCATAATTTTGACAAATACTTAAAATTATTCTTCAATTAAAGCTAAGAAGATTGCCAAAGAAACTCAGACTAACATTTTTAGAAACTTTGAAACTTTTTATTTTCCCTTTATCTATTTAATCCTCTCTTTAAAATCAGACATTTTACCTTACTTTAGGGTTTTCTCCTTCATACATTTACATACAGTGAGCCAGGTGCTGTGCCAGACATGTAAGGAAATGTAAGGAATAAAGCCAAAAAGAATTTACAATCAGGTAAAGCAATACATTTGTAAAACAAGAATATTGCAATAAAAAGTAATAAGAGAAGTCTATAGAAAACACAGTGGTAATATAGATGAGGTAGCTTTTAATCCTCCACTGGGAAAAGTGAAAGAATTTATCAAACAGGAAAAAATAAGAGCAGGGTCTTGGAAAAATTAATGCAGTCAAGATGATAAAGGCATTCTAAGCTGCAGGAATAATTTGTGTAGATTTTTATAACTTGTGAAATTGCATGACATCATCAAAGATATTTTTAAAACCTCATTTTTTTATACACACTGGGGTACAATGGGGAGAAGAGTAGGTCACATGGTTGGAACAAGAGATAGATGTCCAGCCAAAGAGTCTGTACCGTCCTCAGGCATTCATCTTCCTTCCTGATGGAAGTGAGCTAATAGAAAACAATTAGACTGAACACAGCTAATTAGCCCAATTTGCTTTGTAAAATATTGTCTTGAGATTCCTTGTTCTGAAAATATGCACATCTAAGCTACTTCTCTGGATTATCACTATACAACAGAAATACAATGTGAGCCATACATATAATTTTAAATTTTCTGGCAGCACATTAAAGAAAATAACAGAAGAAACATACTTTAATAATATACATTACTTAACCAAATATCAGAACTAAATATTATTTTGCAACATCCAATCAATATAAATGATTATTGAGGAAATATTTCACATTACTCTTTTTTACTAAGTCTACAAAAACTAGTATGTATTGATATGCATTTTATAATTATAGCCACCACAATTTGGATGTTAAATTTTCAACAGAAATACTTGATCTGTATTTATGTTTCACAGAATTTACAGCAGGAGAATTAGATTCATGTTCCCAAGTTATTTACAAACATTCTTAAAAGTTTCCTAACAACTAAATTGAGTAGCAAAAAAAATCATCTTCCTTTTATATTTATGATATTGACCACACTGGTTTGTCTTTTTTTATTATTATTATTTTAGAACAACAGATTTGGCTTTTGAGCCAAAGCATATCAATTTCAAAAGTACATCTGTTTAGGATAAGTAAATTAACTAACTTCTGTGACAACTCAGTATTTTACATCAAATTCACTAGAGCATTGCATAAATTGAAAGGCAATTCTAAATTTATCAATAGCAAAAAGTAGTTGCTCAAATATTTCTTGTAGTTTTTATAACCAATTTACATAATACTGCTGACTATAATTAAAATTTTCTGTACATTGATCCGTATTTGAAAATTGTATAAAGTCAATATTATTGATTTATATTATGAAAAGTTTCAATTTCAAAATACATTCTCTTATCTAGCTAGCTAGATCAAAACTAAACTTTTCTTTACCTTGGAACTTACCTTACTCATGGGCAGTGCAATGTGAGTTTGATAACAAAACATAAATCATATTGCCATTTTTGTCGCTAATTATTGAACATTTGGCAAACATCATTTTTATTTGAAGAAATCTTTAGTTGGAATTAACAGAATGCTAAATCCTTATAAAATTCTTCCATGACTCAACCAAAAAGCATTGACAAAGAACACAAGATCATTAAATTCATTGTCTTCTCTTTCTTTCAACATTTGAACATACTAATGATGACTCACATCATTTACACATATATTCTGAGCATGTGCCTATGGTTCTTTCATAAAGTCTCCTTAAGAAACTGAGTAAAAATATTGTCAAAATGTATCATACAGTGAAGCAAAGCAATAAACAAAAGCCAGCCTCTTATTTTAAAATTCCAATAAATCCAATATTAGAACTAGCATTCCTAAAGCACCATTTAGTGTGGCAGAAATTATTTTTATATCTATATTGAATCCTTCTTTGACATATGTAAAAGATTAAAAATATATCTGCTGTTGAGTTCAAATTTCTTTGCAAATTTGGAAGTTCCTTGAGAGGAAATGGTAAAACAAAAGACACAGGCAATACTAAGTGCCGGTGAGAATATTGTTGGAAATCTCATGCACTACTGTAAGGAATTTAAATTTGAAAATTCTTTGGCATTAGCTACTAAATCTGAACATATCTAAACCCTATGATTAAGAAATTCCACTCTTTAAGAATATGTCTTTCAGAATTTATACACACACACAGGCACACACACATAGGCATCAGGAGTGTTCAATGTAGCACTCTTCATCATATCCAAAACCTGGAAACAACACAAATATCCAGTATGATAGAATGAAAAAAATAAATTATAGTATGACCATACATTGAAATACTATAAAGCAATAAGCATGACTGAACTACCACTGCATGTAACAGAATGAATGGTCTCACAAGGACAACGCTAAGTGATAGAAACCAGATACGGAAGAGTATATACTTCATTATTGTGTTTGTACAAAGTTCAAAAACAGATAAAATTATTCACTGCTGATAAAAATAAAGATAGTGCTTATATTAAGGAGGGCAAGCTGGGAGGGGTAGGCAGGAGGTGCTGATGAAGTTCTATGGCTTAATCTGGGTGGTGGTTCCATGGATGTATTCACATAGTGAAAATTAATTAGCCTGTATACTCCCAATAAATCTGTTAAACAGCAATTTAGACAGAGCACACCAGAATAAGTGAGTTGAAAGATCTGAGGAAATCATTCAGAATACAGTGCAAAAAGATAAGATGTAAAATACAAAAACAACTTTAAGAGACATGAAGGTCAAAATAAAGAGACTCTATATATATCTAACAGAACTTCCAAAATGAGAAAATGTAGAGGCTGAGCTAAGGCAATATCAAAAGCAATAAAGGCTTAGACTTTCGCCTGGCTAATAAAACATACAAAGTCTCAGATTCAAGATGCACAGTATGTATCAAATAGAGTGAATAAAAATGTTTCCATGACTGCATTTATTATAGGAAATTACTAAATATCAAATTTAAAAGGCCTTAAAAGCAGCTGAAGAAGAAAGTCACAGCATCCACAAGACCAATACAATCAGAGTGAAAGGAGACTTCCAAACAACAACATAATCCAACTGAAAGTGAAATAATGTCTTTAAAGTGCTGAGAGAAAATAACTGTCAAGCTAGAGTCTTAAAGCCAGCTACATTGACATTTAAGAGTGAGTGTGAAATATTTATAGACTAACCAAGCCTGAAGGAGTTTATAATTCACAGAACCTTACTGCAAGAACTACATGAGTATGTTCTGTAGGAATAAGGATACTAAACCGAAAGGTTCTTCAATGGTTGAAAATAAAATGGAGATATTGATTAAATTAAGACTTTTTCAAGTATTTGTGCACGTTCAAAATATAAAGGTATAAGAACTTCTAAATAAGGAGCCAAAAAGAGAATTAAAAAATCTGATCAATAACATACAATATAAATAAAAAGGAAAAGCAAAAGACACAGTAAAGAAACAGTAAGATGGCAGAAATAAAGCCATATTATCAGAAATCAAAATGAATGTTATAGCAGTGGTCCCCAACTTTTTAGCACCGGGAACTGGTTTCATGGAAGACAGTTTCTGCATGGACATGGCCGGTCGGGAGTTGCTGCGGAGCTCTACCGCCACAGACGGATATTGGTCCCTGACCCAGAGATTGGGGACAACAGTGTTACAGGATTAAACTTGCCTCTAACTGAATTTTGAAAATCCATATATATCAGTTTATAATATATAATAAGCCAATGAAATGGGAAAAAAAATGAAATGAAACTAATTGGAAAAATATATATGCCAGGTAAATACTAATCAAGGAAAAGTTAATAGCAAAATATATTACTAATCAAAAATTAATATCACATTAAGTATTTCCAGGCAAAAGCCATTATTATAGAAAACAAAAACAACACAATTAAGCTCATCCAATAGATATATATGAAACGTAACAAAGTAAACACATTTTTCCAATATAATATACACAAAACATTTATAACCATCGATCAAGTACAAGTCATTAAACAAGTCCCAACAACTGCCAAAAAATCTATATAACACCAATAATTTCATATGATGAGAACGCAGGTAAATATTATTGTAATACACCACATTAACCGACTTAAGGCAAAAAAATTTATTGCACGAATGTGCAATAAAATGACTTGATAAAATCCAGTGCACATTCATAGAGGAAAAAAAACTTTAAATAAGCCAGAAATAGATGAAAATTGTCCTAACCTGTTAAAGATTATCTACTTAGAGACTACAGGAAATAGATATTACAGAGTAAATCATAAGAAGCATTTCCCTCCAATTCAGGAATAATCTAGAATGCCTGCTGCTATAAATAAGACAAGAACAGAAATCGAATATATACGAACTGGAAAAGAACAAAGCTGTTATCACAAAGATAATTAATTTATCATAGCAAAATCCAAAATAATACACATAATATGTTAGCAAATATGATAATTCTGCAAGGCTGCTGGATATAAGATCAATGTATGAAAATCAAAATAATATGTAATATTTTAAATAACTGTACTTTGGGCTAAGTCTAAAAAAATCTATAAGATTTTACCGAGAAAATTTTGAAATCACTGAAGAATATAAATGCCTTCAATAAAAGAAGATAACATGTCATGTCACTAATAAAAATTCCAAAATTTTTTATTTCAGATTATTATGGGGGTACAAATGCTTTGGTGACATAAATCACCTTTGCACTGCCTGACAAGCTTGCCCATCCCCCAGATAGCATGCAACACATGTGTTAGGTGTGGATTTACCCATCCCCTCCCACCTGCCTCACACTCTATGAATGCTACTTCCCATATGTGCACATTAGTGTTGATCAATTAGTATCAATTAAATGGTGAGTACATGTGGTGTTCTTTTCCATTCTTGTGATACTTAATTTAGAAGAATGGGGTCCAGCTCCATCTAGGATAATACAAGAGGTATTAGTTCACCATTTTTCTTAATGGCTGAGTAGTACTCTATGGTATACATAACACATTTTGTTAATCCACTCATGTATTGATGGGCACTGGGTTGTTTCCACATCTTTGCAATTGTGAGTTGTGCTGCTATAAACATTTGAGTGCAGATGTCTTTTTTATAGAATGTCTTGTTCCTTTGGGATTGCTGGATCAAATGGTAGCTCTACTTTCAGTTCTTTGAGGTGTCTCCATACTACTTTCCACAGAGGTTGTGCCAGTTTGCACTCCCACAAGCAGTATATGAGTGTTCCTATCTCTCTGCATCCACACCAATATTTGTTGTTTTGGGACTTTTTGATATAAGCCATTCTCACTGGAGTTAAGTGATATCTCATTGTGGTTTTGATTTGCATTTCCCTGATGATTACAGATGTTGAGCATTTTTTCATATGTTTCTTGGCCATTAGTCTATGTTCTTTTGAAAAGTTTCTGTTCATGTCCTTTGCCCAGTTTTAAGGGTTTTTTTAAAAATTTTTTCTTGCTGATTTTCCTGACTTCCACATAAATTCTAGTTGTCAGCCCTCTATTAGATATGTAGCATGCAAATATTTTCTCCCATTCTGTAGGTTGTCTATTTGCTCTAGTGATAGTTTCTTTGTGTAGAAGCTTTTTAATTTGATCAGGTCCCATTTATCAATTTTTATGGATGTTGTGATTGCTTTAGGGGTCTTCTTCACAAATTCTTTGCCTAGGCTGATGTCTATAATCTTTACATTTCTGTGTAACTTTATGTTCATCACATTTTGTTCCTTGGAATCCCTTTAGGAATTCAATAAGAGTTACATTTAGGTTATTCATCTATCGAGAAAATATTCACCTTTAGGATACAAATAGCTAAGTTGGCTTTGAAGAAGAAATAGAAGAAGTATAACTAAAATATTCTGATACTGCCATAGTTCTAGGCAAATTAGATAATGTAAGTACACATAGACACTAGAATCAGATCCATGTACATACGTAAACTAGACTAAGTAGTGAGGCAACATTATAAATCAGACGGGGAAAACATGCTGGGCAATTGACTAATCATGTGGTCAAAAAGAGAAAATAGATTCCTACCTCAAACTATATACATGCTCACACCCACACATACACACTCACACAAAATCAGGTGAAATAAAGACCTGATGCAAAAAATAAAACTTCAAAACTTTTAAGAAAAAATTTAAGAGAATAACTATGTCATCAGAATAAGGCAAGCCTATCCAATAGGGACCAATAAAACACACAATAAAGAAAAGACTGATAAATTTGATCACATGACAAGTGAAAACTTCTGAGTGGAAAAAATACCATAAAAATGGGAAAAGATAAGTTACATAGACTGTACAAATGATTAGTATCCAAAACATGTAAAAAACATACTACAAATCAATAAGCAAAAGACCTACATTCAATGGAAAAATGAACAAATAATGTAAGCAAGCCAGCTACACACAAAATTGGAAATACCAAATTGCTAAAACTTACAAAATAAAATATGCAAGCTCACTAATAATTAGAGAAAAGCACATTAAAATTACAATGAGACTCTACTGCATACCCAGAAGACTGGGAAAATTTAAGTTTGATATCAAGTGCTGTTGAAAGGTATAGAAAAATAGAAACTCTCCAACAAAGCAGGACAAGGTAAAAATTTACACAATTAATTTTTGGAGACCAACTTGACAATATGTAGTAAAGTTGAAATGTCCATCCTATGGAATCTGGTAATTTTGTTTTAGAATAAACACCCTAGAGAAACTCATATGCATGAATGTAAAAAAGATATTTGTAGTATGTTGTTTGGCAACACTACCTATAATAGCAAAACACTGTAATTAAACTGACTTTCCAACTATAGTTGATTTGGTGTAGCTTATTTGTACAATGTAATACCAGACACACAGTGTAAAGAGGGGAACTGGATGTATCAAGAATGAACATTTTAAAAAGCAAATTAGTAAAGATAATTCATAGTATGATGCCATTAATATAAATTTAAACATAAAAATATCTAAATGATATGTATTCTAAGTGATACATATGTATATGCACATAGGTGTAGATATGTAGATACATGAAAAAAGCAGCGCTTGGCATGTATGAGTGAAACTGATGCTAGGAGATGGCCTGGAACTCGCCTTTATGAGATTTTATAACATGGCTTTTATGTTCTTCCACTGAATATAAATAATTTCACAGAACATCAACATCAAACAAGGCCATTTTGTTACCATTATGGGTCAAGATAAAAACAAATCCAAATTCATGTTAAATAAAGGCAAACCAAAATGTTGTCCAAGCCACAATCATGAGCAAATATCCCCTATCCTGGCTAATTTAAGTCACTGTTGCTTCTTTACCAATTACAGCTTTAGTTTTGTCCTATTCTTCCCTACTTCTATGTAAAATATGCTAGCATATTCAATAGTAGAATTACCTCTGCTTCCTAACAGTAAACAACTCAGAGCAACGTCCCACTTCCTTAATTCTTACCCAAACTCACCTAACACAAGTCCAAATCTACGACAAACCCTTTCTAACACCCTGTAACTGAGACGCTCCACATATCCCTATGACGTACATTCTCCCCCATTGAAATACATCCAACTTATTCAAATACAGGCATTTTCTTGGTGGTCTTTGTATGAAGGGCATTGATAAATGTAGATAATTAATACAGAAACACTCATAGAAAAAAATCATTCTAGTTTCAGGACATGGTTATTCTTTGGGAAGGTATAAGAGAGAAAGGAAGGTGGGAATAACTTGAAGTATATATTAAAAATTACATTGCTCTTTTCTTTTTAAGACATGTGAAATACTGAACCAAATTTACACTGGGAATAGCAGAGTCGGAGACTAGTCTGGAGCTTCAACTCATAATTTCAAAGCTCATTTAGATAATTATAGCACTAAATAAAGAATAAAATCAAAAGGCAAGGCTATGATTCATAATGTTGCAAGCTGTGATGCTGCAGCACTGCCAAGAACAGAGATCAACACACAGTACTGAAAACGTCAATGTGGCTTTTACCCATTGTCACATTGTATGTTGTATGTGTGTTGACACAGACCGAACAAAATCAGAGGGCTTGTGTGGGAAGCAGTCTGGTGGTTTAACAGCACTACCAAGCATGTAACTTTGCCACCTTTTGGTAACTGAAGCAAATTGCAACTTATATTCTCAAGAACAAAATTAACAAAATGGCATCTTGCTAATATGGATACTACCTAATTGAGAGATAGTATCACAGACATTTAAGATTTGAATAATTAAAATTTTTACATAGGAACTCAAGATACTCATCTCATTCTGACTTATTTTATTAATCTTGGGGGAAAAATACATCTTAAAAAATGCTACTTATCTTTCCCTGTCCGTTTCCTATTTTTTCTCACTTCTAGGTCATCATGCTTTCTTCTCTCTACTGAGTGTCCTTCCCTCTTCTCAAATGTCCCAAACTCTATTTATCCTTCAATTTGTAATTCATGTGCCAACTATTTCATGAGACGTTCGTGAAGAGCCTCACTGGAAGCAGTGGGCCACTCCCGAGAAATCTTGCTACACACTGTTTTCACTTCTCTTTCATTCCTTCATTCAATAAACACTTTTACTCATTTTGTAAGAGATACTGAAGGAGTAAACTTTCCACTATGGCTCTTGCATGTCCTTGATCCCCGCAGCTGTTCCTTCCTCCCGTCCCCTCTTGCACATGACCTTTACCCTAATCACTCTTTCCCACCCTCCTGACAAGGTCTGAATTGCCCAGGCAATGGCAGTGAATGCACAAGAACCAACTCTGGCCCAACTATTCCTGAAAATAGAAGAACTGATCCTTCTTGTTAAACCTCATTAAAAGTTTCACCTTCCTTCCGAGTTTCTATGCCTGACATTTGTGATAAAGGTTGTACTGATGTCATTCTGATTGATCTTCTTCCACAGCTTCAGTGCCAAGATTCAGACCAGAACTGGGTGTTCTGGTGCGTGGCCTGGGCCACTTCAACATGCTGGACACCCTGTCAGTGTTTCCTTTTTGGAGTCTCACAGACTAGACGGTCGGGCTAGTCCTGAGCCTGAGCAGGGCTCTGCTCCCCTTGCTCAGGAGCACTGCCTACGCTGTTATTCTTCTGTCTCAGTTGTGCTTCATATAAGCTTTTTTACTTGCCTTGTTTCACTACTTAGTGGATCACCCCCATGGATAAGATGAGCACTGGGGGCCAGGGATGTAGACCCAAGGGCCTGATGCTCAGGTTCTCTTGCTTTGAATCAATCGCCTGGTCATTTCAATGAACCTGTGGGTCATTGTCCAGCTTTTTAAACTATGGCCAGATTTTATCAAGTGCAATTTTGAACTTTATTGATGATACTAAGGGAACTTGGAATATGAAAGGAAGAAATTGTTTTGTGAGATGCCTTAGGAAAAGAAAAGATTAAAAATTCCAAATACTCAATGTCAATGATCACTATTTTTAATTTTGTTGAAGAAGCCCCTAAAACTTAAGAAAAATTTTAAAATAATTTCCCTTAAGAACTCCTTAGGAAAGGTAATAAAAACACTCAGTACATATAATCCAAACTTGAACCTTTCTCTCTCCTGACCTTACCCCAATCAGCCTCCTACCCGGCCACCCTTAAGTTCACCTCCTCCTCCCCCTTGGTCTGTTCTCTCTCCTGGTCCTCCAGCAGCTTCATGGAACCCACTTCCCTTTCTTCTGTCAGTTCTTCTTAAACATAGCCTGCTGAATAAACAATATTCCTTCTTAATATCGTATCGTATAGGTGGAGATGATAACCAACTTCATTGGTTTTAGAGCTTCAAAGCTTCACTTAGATCAGATGTCCATCATCTAGTTAAGAAGTTTTCTAACTCTCCATAGAAAGAATAGAAGTTCACTGAAGAATTTCAGTTTATCCTAAGAATTTATCGTCTAGGATACCCTGATATCTATCAATTAACTCATCTGCTTGTGGGACCTGAAGATGCTAAAACTTGGTAAGAAAAAGCAATACAAATTTATTAACAAAATGATACCTACTGGAACGATAAGCATTTGACTACAGAGCTCCACACTTCACATTATAAGATATCCCTGATATCATACCTGTCAAAATTGGCCAAAAATCTAATCCTAAAAAAAATCACATACTAAGAATAAATTAATCCCTGATTTCAGAGACCACTTAACTCCTACCTTCTGAAAATAATGTGGTCTCAGGGTGATAACTTCACAAGTGTCTTATCCACTTTCTTTGCTGATGATCTTAAAACTGAGATAGTAGATTCAGTTGGAAAACAGAAGATAGGATGGTAGGCTGTCTTCATCTTTAAATTGCAAGACTTTTTTTGAGACCTTTAATGATACTTTTGCTCAGAAAAAAAGGAAAAGTTACAGATCAAATTAAATGTTTTCAGATCAAGTGACTAAGTAAATCCAAGAGGAAAATCATCAACATCTAATCTAGACAAAGATACTTCTGTATATTGAAAAAAAAAAAAAGGAGAAGGGGCCTGTGGAAGAACAATTTCTCTGCCCTAGCTCAAAAGACAGATTCACAAAATATAAAAGACTAACTCTGTCTGATGGGTTGAAGTCCCTCTGAGGAAGTAGCTGTTCCATTCTTCCCGCAATTGCTCTTCACACAAATAGGGAGAAATTTCCATGCAATTGCAAAAAGAGGATGGCTCTTTCTAGTTAATAACAGGGCTACATTCTCTACCATAAAGCCTTAGCCTTCTACCTTTTTATCATTCCTACTTCAGCATAACCTGCACAAACAACCAGAATGCAGGGATTTTCATGTTAGTAATATATATGCTTAATAGTAAAACACCACAAATCACTCAGAAGTCCAATCACAAAGGGAGCAGTTAAATCCTTTTAGCTGATTCATCCTAAGGACACTCTATAGCAGTGAAGAAAAAAGGGGGGTGGTAACTCTGCAGGTAATAATGTATAAAATAGCTCCAGAACAATGCACCCTCCATATGCAAAATATTACACAGTGGATACATGATTCCCTTTTCTTACATAAGGGTCTTTGAAGTTCAGAGATTGAGTATCATATCTAAGGTCATTTATCTACTAAATGGCAGATGCAAGTTTTAATCCCATTCTCTGCTTTCAAAATTCAAGCCACTATGACTATAATACACTGCTTCTCAAATCAGTATACAGTACTGGTGAGACATGTTATAATGGGTTTTTTTCCCATCCATTTCACTGTGTTACTTGGTACTTCAGGGGACCCAGAATGCAGTAGAGTGAGAGACCATGAATCAGTCAGCTTCAAAGCAAATTCAAATACAACTTAAATACAAAACAAAATTTTACTTTATCTTTAGGACAAGATTGCCTTATGATCCAGAATGCCAATGACTGCCTTGAGATACTGCCTGTGCAGCCAGGTAGCCTTTAAATATGCTGTCCATTTTGCTCTGTTTGATATCTCCATATCAAACAAGGCCTGGAATAGACCAAATGCCTCCATTTGATCAATATAAAGAATACATCATTCAAACTTCTATTTAAGTTTTTCCTTTCAGAAAAAAATTCAAGCTCAATAAAAGTAATATTGCTATAAACAATGCATTTTTTAAAAACAATTAGTGAATAAATTAACTTTTTCTTATTGCCAATTGGAAAAAAACTAAAGACTTTGAAGTTAACTAATATTTTATGGTTATATCAAAAGTTATACATGTTCTTTGTAGAAAATTTAGAAAACAATGAAAAATGATACCCACATGTCTGTATATCACCAAGAGATGTATAGTTACTAATAAATTTAAACAGATGAAGATGTATTATGAACAGGTTAAATTCCAGGGTAGTTGATTAATACAATAACAATAGCACATAGATATATTCTCAATAATTGTTCTTTGTACTTACTTAACATAAAAAAGAGTTGAAAAGTTAATATTCATGAGGTTTGCAATATTTGCTAAATTCTGTTTTAAGTATATTGTTATAGGATACCCAGGCATAATGGCTTTTTTGGCAATTATTAATATTTTTTCAAGTTAAAATATGTTTAAACTATTCACAATTACACCTTAGCATTACCCCCAAATCTTTGATCTATCTTGCATTTTATTTTATTATGTTTTATTCTATCTTGGCTTTTATTGGTCCTGAAAATCTCCATTTGTGGCCATTTTCACTGACCTTTTCAAAGTTGCTGTTAATATCAAAGTTAAAATGTGATTTGCAATAGCTTTGCAAATAAAGAAGCATGATCTAAAAAATGAGTAATGGCTTTAAATTAGTACAAATTTGAGTCACCAAATTCAGATATGTATTTAATGTTACTTTTATTTATTTTCTTAAAATCAACTTAATTCTGACTTCTACCTTCCATCCTGCAAGAGCAGGAAATTAGACTTTCATCTTTTGGGGGAGCTTTGCATTTCAGGATGACAAAGGCTCCAGGGGACTTTTGGGATTCAGTAGCACCAAGGTGGATGATAAGATCCCATATCTCATGACCACCAAGACACTCAGTATCCCTAAATGCACCAGAAAATCATCCCCTGAAATCATGCAACCTGCTCGAGGAGATGCCTGGAAGCATGAGGTGAGTCCCACCTACCTCTGAGATCCAGAGATATTTGTCTCCCTTGATGCCTCAAGCCTTTCTCTAACTCCTCAAAAGCCTCTTTACTCCATCTCCTATCCTCATTATATTCGAGTAATGGCCCCAGCACTATTGCCTTAAAGAGCTTAAGAAAATTCAAAAAGACTTTGACTTCAGAAGCTTCTGTTTCTCTTTTCTGCCTTGCAAACACTCCCCCAGCTATAAGGGCACAAAAGGAGCTATGTATCTCTTCAGGGTGAGGGGAAGCGGCGGGGTGGAATCTGGAGAAAAATAATATATATATATATATGTAAAATAATTTGCCACACTATTTATTATTCAAGGCCAAATTCTGTATTTGTCAATGAAAAGAGATTGATGTTTGACAAGAGTTCTGGTTCTTTGTTTGTTTTTATATCATTCAGGAATCCTCTTCTGTGGAGTGACACCTTTCACTTGAACAGTGTATTGGGAAAAACAATTATATTTACCGAAAATGTTTAATTCAAGATGATTAACTCAAACCATTAAAAACCAAACTCACTTGCCTCATACATCAGTCAGGGCCCAACACAGAAAACAAAAACCACTCTAAGGATTTAAATCAAGACAGTTAATACAGGGAATAAGTTGTACAGGTGATAGAGGAGCTCAGAAGCCAAACAGAAGACGGTGAGAAATCCTACGGGCTGGGAAGGGTAGCAAGCTGGTGCGGCACCTAGGCTGGAGGGAGGAGGTGATGTTAGTGGAGCCCAGCATTAGTGGAAGTGGCTGAGTCAATGATGGACTTAAAGGATGGAAGCCAGAGCCCCAGGGAAGCTATCCTTGAGCAAGATGGCACTGGAGTCAGAGAGAACGGACAATAAATACTCTGGTTTTGCCTCACCTCCCACTTTCCAATCTCACGCCAGTGCCTCTCATTGACAGGATCCAGAGAATGAAGGCAGCCTAGAGGGCAGGATTTCCTATATAGTGAGCAGGGGAGAACTGCACCTTCAGGGAAGCAGTCCAGAGGTCGGCACATCTAGGAATTCTCAGTATAACACAGGAGAGAATTATCCTCATAGACTGTACAAAATTTCTAGCTACCACTGGATTCCTTTAGTGAATTTCCTTCTTGCCTAAACTGGAAAAATAGTATAGACTCATTCTTCAAAATAAGATATTTAAGATTAAAGAGGCCTATAATTGAGAACCTAAGAGAGAAGAGTTTAGTACTGGACTCTGTATTTCCTTTCATTCTAAAATCTTTTCCAGAATCTTTAAAGTGCATTGCCAATTAAGTCAATTGAACTACTTTGATTAAAGAATAAAATCAGCCAAACTTCAGGCTGAAGAATCAGGTTCTCTCTACAAGCTACTGAATCTAACAAAATGACTGTACTTAAATTAGAATCCTTTTTTTTTCTTGGCTATACTAATGATGCCTATTGTATTTTACTGGAGTTGGCAAGTAACACAACTCTAAGCATCTCTTTTCAATTTTAAATTGAATCGAAACAGGCAAGAATAACATGATCTTAAATCTGAATTATAGCAAGTTACTTTGATACCATAAGCTAATTTTGATAAATAAAAGCCATCATTCTGAGTGGAAACCTTCTAGCTTCCTTAATCATTTCTCTCATCAACTAATGCAACTAATTTCTCCACACCAATCTTGTCTTCTTTCAATCCATCTTTTACATAAACGTGAAGGTGATCTATATAAAATGTAAATCTGACCATGTCATTCTTCTGCCTATATAACTTCAGTAGTTCATTATCAATGACTAGATGATACTCAAACTTTTCTATATGTAATTACAAATTCTCCAAGACCTAGCCCAGAACTATCTCTGATCTACCTCTATTTTTGTTCTTGAACCCCTATGAATTCCAACTGCTTCTTTTTCACTGTATTACCTGGGTCTCAGGCTGTGTCTTTGTTCAAGTGCATCTTTGTAGAAATATCTGTCCAACTTCCCTCTTCTGGTTGATACTCAGGTAGATTCAGCTCAAGTTAAGGGGATTCTAAAACCCAAAAAGGGCCTTGCAAACACATGCCTTCTGGGAATACATTTATCATGTAATGCATTGTCATGTAGCTGTCAGTTTCTGTTTCTGCCTCTCCAAACATTCTGTGAGCTCCTTGAGAGCAAGAGTCACACCTTTTTCATCCTTGTTAAATCCACCAATTATGTGAGGCACACAAGGGCCCTCAATAAATGTGTGCTGAATTAACGACTAAATGCCACCTAAATGTTACAGACTTGATTCTTCCATTCTCCATCTTCTCCCATTAATTGTACAAATGGCCATCAAAGCTCGCCTTCAAAATAAAGAAGATCATGTTATTTCTCTGCAGTGATATCACTGATGGCACCCAGGCACCTGTAGGCTGAAAGAATTCAGTGATTCATTCTTCAGCACATATTTATTGAATACCTAATAGTTTGTTCTAGGTACTAGATGCCTAATAATAAATAAACAGGAAAGTCTGTGCTCATGGAACTTTCTATGCTCTCTCACACCTCTCTTTCCTTACATACTCTATAGTTTCTTTTGTTTAGCAAAACCTTAGTCACCTTTCAGGCCATGCTGAGGCATCACATGTTCTTCAACACCCACCACAGAATAATTTGCTTCTTCCTCTCTCCTCCATAGCACAGAATTCATGTTTCTACTAAACTACTGAAAACTATATTATGAAATTTTGTATTTATTTGCTTTCATTTGAAATGTTCTACTCATCCCATAAAGGCAGAAACAAAGAATTTAAATCAAGACTATAAAATATCCCTACAACTCAATAGTATAAAAGAAAGGGGTGATTTTGAAAAAAAAATGAACAAAAGACCTAGAAGAGACACTTCACAAAGAAAGATATATAAATGGACAATAAACACATGATAAGTACTCAGCATCTTTAGTAACCAGGAAAATGCAAATAAAAGCATAAAAATGAGATAGGACTATACCCATTAAAGTAGCTAAGATTAAAAAGAATAACATCAAATGTTAGCTAGGATATGGAATTACCAGAACTCTTGTACATTTTGTTGGGAGTGTAAAATGGTACAACTATTTTAGAGAAAGCTTCAGAATTTTCTTAAGCAGTTAAGTTAAAAAGTAAAGTAAAATATCCCTCAACCCAATAACTCTACTTCTAAGTCTTTATCCAGTACAAATTAAGATAAATGGCAACAAAAAGCTGTGGACACAAATGTGTGTAACACCTTTGTTCACAGTAGTCCAGAACCAGAAGCAATTGGAAAGTTCATCAACAGCAGAATGGATAAAAAATTTGAAATGTTTTTATGCAAAAATGCTACTCCAGAATAAAAAGGAACAGATTACTGATACATGGAACAGCCTGGATGCCTCTCATAACCATTGTGCTGAGTGAAATACTCTGAACACAGAAGAGTACATAGCTATGATTCCACTTATATGAAGATCTAGACTAGTGACAGCTAATCTACAATAAATAAATATGGAAATAAATATATCTTCAAATATAAATATATATATATATTTTTTTTCTCTAGAGAGAGCCTAGAAGCAATACCACATTAAAAGCAATAAGTACATCTATGACTTCGATCTTGGTTTCTGAATATTAATCTTCACTAAAAGAAACCAAAGCCGCTTGAGAAAGGACTGATTCTGGGGCTGATGAAGAGAAAGTTAGGTGAGCTGGAATCTCTTGTTGCAACAGAGAGTAACAAAAGTATTCCAATAATGATGGAATCATATCCAAAAGACCCAGGAGGCTCTCACTGTCCAAGTCCATATCACTTGACTATCAAAAAAGTAACTATAATAATAGATCATAATTCACTGAATAAAATAAGGATCAATGAGTAATTAAATAGATAAACAAACAGAAAAAGTCTTCCTTAATGTGTAAAGTACACTAATAAATATAGAGGGAATAATGAAGTTTGAAAATGTCATTGAATGACTTCATTCAATGATGAAGTTTGAAAATTTAATCAGTGAAACTAACACTAGTGAGTGAAAATTTGATGAGGAACAAAATTTATATATAATCTCAAAGTACCTCTCCAGATTAAAGGTTATGTAGAGAACTTTTAGTCAAGTAATCAAAGTCAACATCTCCAATTTTAGGACAAACAGAATCACCTGCCTCCTGATGTGACAGACTGGGAATACTGTGGTATTCCTGTTACAAAAGCAAAACCTGAATTTAATCTTGTGGAATCACTAGAGAAACCCAAATAGAGGGATATTCTATAAAATACATGTTCTGTAATTTTTAAAACTCTCAAAGTTAAAAAAACAAAAACAGTTGAGGATCTCTTTCAGATTAAAGTCATTTGGAAAACCGTGATAACAAGTCCCATGGAGGATCCCAGAGGGGGTGAGGACCAGTTGCAAAGGGCATAATTGGGACAAAAGACAAAATGTGAACAGGGACCATGAATAAGGTCATACTACAGTATCAGTATCACAGACCAATTTTGATCACTGTACTATAGTTATGTCAGAGAATGTCCTTCTGTGGAAATATACATAGAAAGAACATTTTTCTCAAAATAAAACAATATGAAACAAAATTTGAAAGGTATTTCTACTATATTCTGTGTGGACGGGTGAAGAAGGGGATATTGAGAAGCTGGAGAATAGCACACTGCCATCTTAAATGTTCCCAATGGCAATAAAAAAATTTAAGTAATGGGAAGATAATGGCCACAATTATGATTAATCTTTAAGATCATTCTCAATAAAAATTCTTTCATTAATTATCCATGAACAATACTATTTATAACCCAATACTAAAAATTCTTTCATTAATTATCCATGAACAATACTATTTATAACTTAATCTGCCCAAAATAATATATGCATCTTTCAATTTATGTTAGGCAACTGATAATATTGGGAATTATCCAGAAAACAAAGAAAGAGCAAATTTCATTTAAAATACCTGCTTTCAGTAAAGTGTCAAGCTTTCTTAGACATGGGCTAATATAAAAGATGTTTGACTTTAAGAAGATTTTATGCATAGATGTATATAGATATCTACATACATTAATATATACATATATACATACATGTATACAAAAGTGTGTGTGTATATATATATACACATCCATATACATAAACACATAAAAATGCACACATATAAAATATTCTTTTTTTTAACTTTTCCAAAGATGAAAAAAATGAATCATTCTTCTAACTTAGGAAGTTTTTCTTTTTTAGGGAGGGCTGCAATTAAAACTGAATTTCAAAATTTAAGCCTTCAGACCCCCTTAAAAAGTCTGTTCCAGCAGGAAATAAGACCTCCAGAACAGTCAAACATAGATTACCACCACTTGCCACTCAACACTGATGACCCTAAAATGGTGAACATTTGGAGTCTTTATGTTATCAAGTTTGGCAGTCACAAAATTCACAAATAGCAAACATAGACAGTACAGGGGATCTCTAACACAAAATGTCAAAGCCTATCAAACAAGTGGGAATCTAAAGGGAACAAAACACTACTCCAAATGGTTCCTCCAATGCCACCTCACAAATGAACGCCCTGCCACAGGACTAGGAAGTTTAAAACCCTCCGCAAATGGTGGGCTAGTCCCGTGCTGCCGCCCCGTTCCCTGGGAACCACAAACGTGCTCTGAATTTAAGCCAAGTTCTCTAGGTCCACTCAACCTCATCACTTTCACCCCCAAATGGCACCTCTAAATAAATAATCAACAGGAAAGTCCGAACCTCCCCCACCCCCCGACAAATGGGTGGAATTAGGGTCTCAATGTGCAAGCTGGGCAACTTATTAAACAAACTAATGGCCATGGTGGCTGGACACTTTTCAAATTCGTTTTCTTTTCCTCAACTCAGTTCAGGTTGTAGGGAGCCGTACCTACAGTGCGGGGTGTGAAATGGGAGTTCTCTGGAGCTAAAACTGGTTCTGGTAGCTGTTGGAACCATCCTATACTCTCTCACCTCAAAAAGAAGTTACTCCTTCCAGTGAAGACCAACGGCTGCCCAGGGTTATTTCACTGCTTTGGGGTGTCATCCCACTGGGGCCCACCCAGGTAGGCTAAAATCTGTTACCAAAAGTTCAGCACTTGTCCCAGAAGCCACATCAGAAAAACGAGAACAAGTGGTTTAAGAAAGGAAAGAGATTTATTCATTTGTCGATAAATGAGGAGGATGGAGACTCCTGTCTAAAATGCCATCGTCCTAATCATAAGTAGAAATACAGAGTTTTTACTTCAATATTTGCTGAAATTGGTCATTTTAAGATATATTAAAAGTAACCAAAGAAGTTGTTTCCAGCACCTTCAGAAAGTATATCAATATTAAAACGTGCCATTTCCTACTTTGCTTCACTAAAAGAAGAGATGGATATTGTATGAGAGGGAAGTCTTTTCCTCTACCCTCCCAAATTCAATGGCTGGAGCTCTGCAAACTAAACTGACAAAAGAGACATTAACAGGAGAAACAGTTTATCACGTATACATATGGAGACCTTCATAAAAAAAAAAAAGTGAAGACCAAAAGAAGCAGGTAGACCCAGGGGCTTACATACTGTTTAACAAAGAGCAATAAATTATGTAGGAGTAACATGACAAAGGAAAAGGGGTTGAGGCTTTAGGGGTATTAAATTGTGGAAAGGTAAATAATATGTAAAAAAACTAATGAAAGATAAGGGTTGTTTAGTAAGATTTGTTATTCAAATTCCTTAGGTGCTGTCTCTGGGCTGATAAGAGCCCAGATCATCTCCAGTGATTAAGAGCTGTTCTGTTCTTCCTGGTACAAGAGAAGGGGAGGGGGCATCTACACAAAGGGAAATTTATGCCCTGATTTTAGGCAAATTGTGGAAGGTAGAGGGTCTCCTGTGTCTGCTGTTTCTCAGTTGCATTCAGTTCAAAATAATCCTTATGCCAAAATGGCATATTTTGGAGTGGCATATTCTGATTCTCTTCAATATATATCCTCTAATATTAAGGAATCATCTTCTAAAAATACTGGTCTTTATGTTTTATAAGAATGCTAATGTTGGGAAAATGTCAGCCTTCATGCCTTCATTAAATTGTGAAAATGCAATGCCTTTTGTCCTTTCATCATTAAGAAAAGCAATTTAGCAGAGTTTTACTAAATATGAGCACTTAGTTTCTCTCTCAGTTAGATTGAAACAGCTGGTGTGGACTGCATTTCCTTGTATCTTTGCTTACCAGAAGCATTTGGGAAGTAGAAAGAATACAATTTCAGCAGGGACTTCTGGTAATGAAAATTGCAGGATGGTTTCAATAATAGTAAACATTTAAGATCCATTAAGTCATCTCTCTCATTGTGCTTAACACCATCAAATTCAAAGAGTGAATCAATGGCCACAGCTGGATGCAAGCAGCATTGAAATTCAAGAACTATGTCACTGCACCAGTGATAATAAGCCTAAGAAGTAGTGGGTGAAAGAGACACAAAGTCATCACAGAATTTTTATTGTAGCTCAGCAGTCTGATTAGAGGATGACTTGATGTTTCACAATGATTCATTAAATGTAAGATTCATGATATCTAGGGGATGCAGAGAGTGCACAAACGTGCTTGAATGGTTAGCAGTGAGCATTTAAGGAGAAATTTATAATTTGTGTTTGGTTTTTTATTTAGTCAGGATAACGCACCCCACAGGAGCTTTTCATTGTATCAGACAAACAGATAAAAACCAATCTTAGGAAAAAATGTCTTCAAACTCCAGTGCTCTTATTTTTCTCTCCTCATTTATTTTTTATAGACTGTAACCATGGTGATATTCAGAAACACAGCTCTGTTCCTCGCATAGCTTCTAAGCTTGCATATCTGCATGTCACCACCTCCGCACGCGACAATAGCCACACTCAGACTCCTTTGAAATCCAGTTTTACCTTTCTTTATTCCATTTCCTTGTAATTCTTAATGAGTTCACTTTGATGCTGCTGACTTGAGGAGACTATCGAGGACAACATGTTTTCCTTCTCAGAGCTGTAGGCGCAGATGCTGCAATTGACTTGGATGGAAATCTATCCTGATGAGAACCCAAATTAAGTTGGGAAATCTCAGCTACAGATGTGAGGAACATTATCAGCCATCAAAATGGATCTAAGTGAAGAGAGAATTTATGGCATCATGGAAAGCAAATTCTTCCAGATTCCGTCAATATGCAAAATTACCTTTAGAGTCATAGCGGAACTGCCATCCACCACAAGGACAAATGGCCATAGGTTAAACAGCCAGCCTTTCTCCTTAAACCTCACAAGTACAACTTACCTCTTAGCCACTGCCACTGACAGGCTCAGTGAGTGCTTCAGGAGCAGTTTTCTTCTCTAGCTTACTGTAGAAGGCAGCTTCCTGGCTGCCACACTACCTCTTCCTGATCTGTCGTCAGAACACCTGCTGGCCAGACCTCTGGTTTTCTCTCCTGCATACCTCTTCCAACTCTAATCATACTCACTTACACTGCATACACCTGAAAGGACCGCATTAGAATTCTATTCCCATTAGAATGGGAATTCTATTCCCATTAGAATACTCCAATATTATCTGTGCTGTTTTCCAGTCTCAATCCTAACTAAATTCCTTTTACTCTTGGCTTCCCCTCGAATTCACTGAATGCCTAATATTGAAACCTCATCTTTCTGAAGTAGCAGACCTTCTAGATTTGGTTCAAATGAACTTGCATCTGCATCTATGTTCTCTGATATTCAATGAATCCTAAATCTATACAGTATTCATGCATAATCAGTCTCATTCTCAACACAAAGATCAAAGCTGTTTATGGAGTTCAGAAGATACTACCCCAAAATATGGCACTTGGGCATTTGAGAAAACAGCCAAAGCAGGAAGGCCACTCTTTGACCTTCTCTTGCCTTTCTTCCCTGAAGCAAGTCATAAAATCTAGAAGAAGCCTTTTCTGACCTTCTCCCGAAACAGGTCATAAAATTCTCATATCTGAAGACACAGGGACACAAAAAAGAAACTGAACAAACAGGGCTTGCTATGTTTCTTCCAGTTTCTTACTATTAGACTGTACTTTTTTATCCAAGCATACGTCTCCATGACTATTCACTTCTTCATCAAACTTAGCATAAATAACACACAAGTTTACTCATTTCTTTGGACCTTTGTTTCCCTATGAAGGCTCCTGTGTCATGTAAAACTTACATTAAGTAAGTTTGCATGCTTTTCTCTTGTTAATCTGTCTTCTGTTATAGTGGCCTCAGTGATTAGCCTAGGATAGGTAAGGAAAAGATATTTTTCACCTTCACATTTTTGAGTAGTAATGTTTTTATAAGAGCAACAGGAATCAGGGAAGAAGTGAAAATAAAGATTTAATATGAGAATAGAAAAAAGAATGCATTAACTATCTGGTCATGATTATGTAAATAAGTTATTACTACATAATTTGTGAAATTATAAGTCAAATCTCCATTTATCTAGTGCTAAATTTTTAAAATGCAATCCATTTTTTTAAGAGACAGAGTGTCGCTCTGCCACTGAGGCTGGAGTGCAGTGGTGTCATTATAGTTCCTGCAGCCTCAATCTCCTGGGCTTAAGTGATCCTCCCAGCTCAGCCTCCTGAGTGCTGTGACTACAGGTACACACCATCACATCTGCATAATTTTTAAATTTTTGAGAAGACTTGCTGTGTTGTCCAGTCTGGTCTTAGAATCCTCTAATGTTATCTGTGCTCTTTCCAATCTCAACCCTATCTAAATCCCCTTTACTCCTTACTTCCCCTCAAATTCACTGAATGCCTAATATCGAAACCTCATCTGTTTGAAGTAGCAGACCTACCAGATACAGTCCAAATGAACTTACATCTACATTTTGTCCTCTAAATATCTTTCCCTAATTCATTCTAGGTTCATCACAGAGACTCGTATAACAAAAGACAGATTAACAAGACAAAAGCATGAAAACTTATTTAATATAAATTTTGTGTGACATGAGAGTTTTCACAAGGAAATGAAGACCCAAAGTAATGGGTAAATCTGTATTTTTTTGTGTGTGATTTGCTATGTTGTCCCATCCTCCCACCTCAGCCTCTTAAAGTGTTGGGATTACAGGCATGAGTCACTGCACCTGGCCTGAAATGCAATCTATTTTAATCAAACTAGAGAATATAAATAATATGTTCATAGCAGATACCCATTACCCTCTGCACAAGAATACCAACATATTATACTAATGATCACATGCCTATGGGTGGGGCCATCCACTTGTAATTTATCTGACCTTGAACATGCCCAGATTTTTCAATCTCTGTGTCCTATATATTCTTATTCACAAAGTATAGCTGATTAGATGACTGTTGAGATCCTACTGATCTATGAAGGCTAGTGTTACTCATTCCCCTGGCTCTAGCTTGAACACATAAACTAAAATTACCAAAGATAGACTGAAAATCCCCAGTTTTTTACAGTTAAAAAAAAGAAAATTTTAAAAAGAAGATACCTGATATTGGGGAAAACTTTGAGGAAAAAGGATTATTATCACACAAAAGTATTTGTATATGAAAGCTGTCTCAGATGATTCTAGCAAAAAGATTTTTATATTCCTATAAGGCTAAAGAAGAATATAACCAGAATATCTCAACAAAAAATAAAAGGCTATTTTTACATAGAATTATCACTGGCACTTTGTTTCATATTACCTAAAAACAGATTATGTAAAAACAATTCAAAAAATTTTTTTTGAATCACATAACAGGAGATTGCTTCTCTCATACAGGTTTTTTTGTTGTTTTTTTTCTGCAAATAAAATTATTGGGAAAGAAGAATGAGCCAGCTTTATTTTTTTCATTATGGTATGTACCCTATCCATGTGAGCATGTGATGACTCTGTGTTTCTTGGTTGTTGACCCAGTACACTCCTGATAGGTAACTCCATTTTTTCACTAGAGGTAGACAATAAAAATGGAAGCAAATAGTTCATGGTCAACTTAATCAGGTCTTACTACAACTCACAAATAGCAAATGAAAGAATAAAATGCTGTTATTATAAGTTCTTTTATTATCAGGAAAGAGAACTAAGAAAATCTTACCAGTTAACTAGTAGCCATCAATAACTATGTGATGACATGGGGAAGATGGCACCTTGGCCAAAAAAGACAAACATAGCTTTAGTCAAATACATGCCAAAGGTTGCTAAGACTATGTCTCCATATCCTTCTTCCAGTTAGTGTGTTTGGACAAATAATCGTACCTTTCAAAGCATTTCACATGCATTATCTGATTTAATCATCTAAATAATCTAGGATGGTAGATATTATTAGTTTCAGTTCACATATTTAAAAAAAAATGCTCAGAGAGAAGAAGGCTTGTCGAAGCCATCATAGGAGGCAAGTGGTTAGCTAAAATTGAACACAGATCTTCTAATTTTGAAGTTTAATGGTCTTCCTTGTATACATAGCTAACAGCCATCTGGGGGTTGAATTTTTAAAACCTTCAGATTTTTCAAGAAATACCATAGTGAAAGTAATTAAATGTAGAGTGAATTTTAATATATTCATTCATGAGTAAACTCATTAATATATTTATTTATACATAAATTCCATAATGCTAACCACAAATATGAAGTTGATGTAATACACGAATAAAAGAAATCATGATTCCTACTTTTCATTAGCACACAATAGAGTCAAGGGGAGAAAATACGGAGGACAAAAGATTTAAAAGCCATGTAGCATATCACCTTGTGTGTTTGTACAATGAAATACAAGTGCAAAAGGAAGAGCAATAAAGAAAATTCAGTAAAGGTGGAGTAACCTAGACCAGGCATGGTGCCTCTTACCTGTAATCCTACCACTTTGGGAGGATGAAGAAGTAGGATCGCTTGAAGGCCAGGAGTTTGAAAATAGCCTGAGCAAGAGCAAGACCCCCTCTCTACAAAAAATAGAAAAATTAGCCTGGCATGGGCCACCACTAGGGAGACAGAAGCAGGAGGATTGCTTAAGCCCAGGAATTTGAGGTTGCAGTCAGCTTTGTTGATGCCACTGCAATCTTGCTCAGGTGACTGAGGGAGACCCTGTCTCAAAAAAAAAAAAAAAAAAAAAACTGGAGTAATCTGGAAAAGATTCAAGAAAAAGGTAGAGTCCATGGTGAATCTTAAAAATTGATAGGATTTTGATAGGACAAGTAGAGAGAAATAAACTTTTCTTGGAACAAAATAGATTAAACAACATTTTTAATAAGAAATAAGAAGAGTACAGTGAAAATGACAATAAAATATTTCTGAATTGAAGGAAAAGGAATCAAGTACAGCCATAACATTAAACATGAATAACTCACAGGGTATAATAAAAAGCCCATTTATTTTCATCTCTGTGTAGTTTCAGAGTAGTCAGTGGGGCTTCTGATCCTGTGGTGTGCTAGTAGAAAGACTTTCGGGGGAGAAACAGTCCTGTTGTGTAGCACTTGTCAATTTCTGTGGTGTAAATACTCCCTCTGTGGCAAATTTCAAGCTACTGATATTTCAAGCACGAGCTGCCAGAGTTCCTGAATGTGTAACGACGAGCTCTCTCAAGCCAGGGAACCCTGCTCCAGCACACCACTATCTTCCCCTTTCCCTTGATAAAAATCTGGCTTTCCCATAGGTCTTCTCCAGTTACTCTCACACCATAACATTTCCAAAGTCTCTTTAAGTCGCAAAACATTGTCTCCTTTTAATAATTAAAATGGTGAAGCCTACATAATAACAAAAGCTTTGAACCTGCTTTAAGGGTGGGCTGGGGGCAGGTGTTCCTAGGTGAGCTGACCTTCTCTGTCCCTTCCTACTGTTACTCCTCTTCCTCTCTGGCTGATAATTGATTTTTTAGCCCTCTTGGGCTGGTGATTGGAAAAGAAGAAGGAACGGGAGCAGCAAGCACTTACTTGACTGAGACTATCATAAACTAATGTCATAATCACAGGACATGGAACATGTATAACACAGGTGGGCTCTTTCCACATTAACTGGAGTTCTGACATTTCTGTCTTTGGCATTTCTCAACTAGATCTCCCATAACCATCCTATTCTAATTATTTGCTTTCTCTTTCCTCTGGCCTTAAGAATCAAACAATGATTCCAGCCTTTTATTTTCTTTCCCCCAAATCCACTTACTGCTCTAAACCAGAATTGAACAAATTTTTTCTGTAAAAGGCCAGATGATAAATATGTTAGGCTTTGTGGGCCAGATGGTCTCTGTAGCAACTACTCACTCTACTATTACAGCCCAAAGCAGCCATATACAACACATAAATGAGTAGCATGGCTGTGTTCCAATATTTACCTAAAAAAAGCAATGAGATTTGGCTGGAGGGCCATAGCTTGCCCACCCTGGCCCCAGATAGCTTTAAAAAACATGTGCTAAGTTCACTCTCATTCACTGTCCATAGCAAACACTCACAGATCCTATGCCTTAGTAAACCAGGACAATTAAATAACTCCCCAAACCTTGGGACCCTTAGACCAGAAATCATTTCAGTTTCTCAGGTGTCTTAGACACTAGTCTACTCTATCCACCAAATGGCAGGGTCATATATTAAGCTACCCAAGAACCTCTCTTTTTCAACTAAGATGGAAGGTTTTGATACCAATATTGGGTTGGGGAGAAGATGAGACTTATAGTACAGAAGGTACACTTTTAACGAATTCCTGAAAACTCCTCTCTCAATCTAAAAATTCTAGTAATTTTTATTCTCTAAATGTTGGCAAGAGGTTTTTCCTCCCCTGGGTACTACATAAGGCCGAGTACCTACTTGGAATGTGTTAGCTATTATCCCTTGTATTTAAGTCCAAACTTCCACTTTGCCACCAAGCTGTAAAAGATTTGATAGAATTATTGGGCATAGATCATTGGCACAATAGGCCATGTATCCCAAATAAAATCATTTTAACTCTATTCAGTGAGTAACAGTGAAGTATTTAGGGTGAAATGTGATGAGTGGCATTAAGAAACTACTCTTTAAGAAAACATGAATTTGGTAAGGAGCCAGATGTATTGAAAATCAGGAGATATTCTGACAGCAGGAAACCTAATTAGAGGGTTCTTAGAGACAATGTGATAAATCAATCTAGGATTATATGCATGAAGATGGTGACAAAAGATGGAATACGGGAGAGCAAACGTCTTAAGATGCTGATTGCAGGAAATGAAAGAAGAGTGAATAAACTTTGTTTGTCCCCCGTCAAGTTTAGATATCAGAAAATTGACAGACAGAAATAAGCAAATTAAGAGGGGGAGGAAATGGGGTGATAAGGAAAATGATGACTTACATTCAGGACAGGTGTGGTTTAAGGTCATGTTAACACACCAAACTGAGATAGTCCAAGAGGCAGCAAGAGATAGAATAATTGATTCTTAGATGTGGCTATTCCTATAAACATTTTGAAAGCTAAACAAGTAAATGACATTATGCAGAGAAAAGAAATGAATTTGGAAATGCTCCCAGTCAGAGGCAGGAGGCAGAAATAAAAATAAATGAGCAAACAAATCGAGTTTATTTTTTATTAATTCCATTTGGAAATTTTGGGAAAGGGGTAAATTTTTTAATTTGACAAAGACAAAAACATTTCTTCAAATCAACTTTTAAAACGAAATGTTTAAATATTTCTGCTTAATATACAAGAAAGATGAGAAGTGCCATTTTAGGTTAAGTAGAAAGATTTGATTCATAGATAACTTTTGAGTATAAAGTCATGGTATAAGCAGAGAGCTCGCAGTACCAGCTCACTTCCACTATATCATCCAGTTGGCAACTCACATAACCTCCCTAAGCCTCATCTCCTCATTTTCCCAATGATGGTAATATATAGTTGCACCTATATCCCAAAGTGATTTGGAGGGTTAAATTAAGTAATGCAAATAAGGCCAAGGGCATCATACCTGCCACATAGTAAGGGCTAAAAAAATGTTAGGTATCATTATCATGACTATAAATAGATAAAATGAGAGCAACCATCCTTTTCTTTCCTTACTAAAATACAATATAGTTTGTTAATTCTTTATATGCATTTTCTTTTTTCCCTAGAAGTTTCTCTTTCTCTCTCTAAATATACATATATATGGCAAAATGGTTCTAATGGAAACAAACTGCTAGAATTCTCTCTAGAACATTTACTAACTCTTGTGCATGAGTAAGATTACAGACATACATCATTGCAAATAAGTGGGAAAATACGTTGTTGAATTTCTTTTTATGCATTATTCTAGTGTCATTTCAAATTGACTCTACATTTTATAATGATAATTTCAACTTCCAAGAAAAGTGTCTACTCCACAGGAAAATTGACATCTAAGAGAAACGGGATTTCTAGCAAACAAAATCAGCCTCTTGTGTCCTTTAAGAATTGTCCCATGTATATATATCATGTATTTTGATACTAATTTATGGGAAAAAAAGAACACATCTATGCATGTAGACTTTGTTAAACACATGAGGTCATGTTATACTTCTGTTTAGTAACTTGCTCCCTTTCACAAAATAGTAACCAGTGTCCATTTAAAATGTAAACAGTTTGATCACTCCTTTGCTCACAACCCTATAAAGATTCCCATTTCATTCAGAATAAAAGTCCAAGTCCTTGCAATAGCCAGGGTGCTATGTGTGATCTGATGCCCTTATGTTACCATCCCTGTCTCCCATTACTCGACTCCTCACTCGCTGTGGCCGCACCAGCTAACTTGCTTTTCCTGGAGCAGGTTAGGCATGTTCCTGCCTCAGGACGCTTGCATTGGTTGCTGTATTTGCTGGGTGCCCGTGCCAGGGCCATTCCCTTATCTCCACCAAGTCTTTGCCACAATGTCTCTTTCTCAATGAGGCCTACTCTGCCCACTTTATTTACCATTGTAAACCTTCCCCAAGAGCATAGAATTCTTGATACAACTTCCTTCCCCTGTTCTTCTTCCTTTCTCCACAGTACTTATCATCTTGTAACAGAGTATAAAACTCCCTTGTTGATAAAATATATTTTTACTTTCCCTTTCTCCATTTATATCATAAATTCCATAAGACGCAGCTAAGCAATACACACCAAGAACCTAGAAAAATGACCGGCACAATGTACATGCTCAACAAATATTTTTTGAACAAATTTGAATTAATATTTATTTTACATGTGAAAGATATTGCCAAACTATCCTTCTAAAACTTTTTTGACTCTTTATTTCTTTCCCAAAGAGAAAGAAAAATATACTAAATAAAACCATAGTAGTTTTGAGTAAAGAAAACTTTCAAGGTAAGATATGAAAAGCAAATGCTGTAAAGAAAAAGAAAAACACTGACAAACTTAATCACGGTACGATTTAAAACAGCTGTCTGAAACCAAAAGGCAAATGATTAACTGTGAAAAATTTGTAAGTTATATCAGAGTGGAAGCTATTCTTCTTTAATTAAAAATGGGTCCCTATAAATCAACAGGAAAAGACTAACCACCATACAGGAAAATGGGCAAAGGAACAGACATTTCACAGATGAAGTAAGACAAATGATCAACAAAGATATAAGGGGCCAGGCATAATTAAATAAATGCAAAGCAGGACAACGATATTGTTTTTCATCTACCACCCTAGCAATAAACAGGGTGTGCAGATAAATGAGCGTGAAACACCCGACGGTGCTGTCTAGGCAATGTATTAGTTTTCTGGTGTTATTCTTGGTTATTTGGTGGTTTTGTTTGGTACTTTGCTTTGTGGTTTGCTCTTCTCGAATGTGAATGTAGCCATTTGAACCTTACTTTTTTTCTTCATCCACCCATCCCCGTTCCCTCATGAAGGCTGATCTGGGGCACTCACAGTAATCTGTTGGGCTGTCACCCAGCCTGTTTTTATTGGGCTGATGTGTTGTATCCTCCTATCTCCACTGCCAAGTCCCCTGAAGATCTGATCACATAAAGTAGATTAATGCAAAACAACCACCTTCATGATTCCCTGCTACCCAGGCCCCGAGGTTCGCTTTACAGAAACCACGTCTCCCCAACCCTTCCCCACATGCTGATTCCTCCCTAGGTGTTTTCTCTGAGTTCAAGTATAAAGTGGAGAGTTTGGGTTCAAGAATACTACCTATGATGCGAAAATATAAAAGTCTAATTTTCCGTTTAGTCTATCTGCCACCTCTTAGCTATGGAACAGATAGGACAAGGGTGGATCAAAGGATATAACATACTCAGGCTCCTTCATTTCCAACAGCTTTGGAGATAAATCAAAGTTATCCCATATGTTGGCAAAATACATTCTGCTTTTAAGTCGTTTAGAATTTTGTCTTTTTTTCTGTATTATTTCAGAAGGAGGTGGAGAACCTGGAAAAGGAAATGCTACTTGTAGATCATATATGAATCGGGGTTCTTGAAACTAGTGCTGATTTTATGTTATCTCCCTTACTGTATCACACCTAGGGCATCCCTGGAGAGGAAATAATCCAGGAAGCTAGCCTCAAGGGTGTATACATTATGAGGTCAAACGCAATAATCTGAGCTAACCATAAACGAGAGCTCTTACACAGTATGAAGCTTTACTACTATTTTCATGGACCAGCGCCATCAAGAGGCTCAGATAAACAAGTCTGCAACGTCCCATTTGACTTCACAGGTCTCTCCTTCCTACATTGGACATTGTTTCCCTGCCCAGAATAATAGGTGAGGTGCAGGAGAGGTTTTGCAGATTATTATTCACATAGAAGGGAATTTTTAAGTTATGAAACATCTTCACTTTATCCTCCCAAAGTGTTTTGTGGTTTACAGGCATTCTCCTGCCTTATAAATCTACAGACCCATGGCTTATTTACTATAAGCAATCCTTTAGCCAAGGATATCCTCAGAAAGCATCCCCTGAAGAGGCAAAGTCCTGGTAAATATCATTAGTCTATGAAAGTCTACTTAACAAGGAGATAGAGTAGGTCACCAGCCCTCCTACCTTTTCCCGAGGGGAGGGGCGGGCGCAGCTCCCTGCTAAAGCAATCCCTGCACACATCACATTTCTTTATCTTTCAGGTTCCTAAAATTTAAGATGCCCTCCCCATTTTAACATCCCCTAAAAGAGCCACCTTCTTCCTTTAGCACTGCCCCTTGCCTGCATGGAAGAGCCCTGCAGCAGATGCTGTAGTTGATTCAGTGTTGCAAGGTCTGAAATATTAGCAATAAATAAGCAAAACAATGAAATGTAAGGGCTTGAAATAGCAAAAGAATTCCTATCAAGGAAAGGTAATTTGTAAATCTAACAAGAACAAAGTCAACGACAGGCTGACGAGATTTTACATCTGTGTTGCACATTATCATAGCTGTGTGGGCAGCTATTAAAAATCCGCCTAACAGATGACTCCTTTTCATTCACCCTCTTGATACAAAATTCACAAAATGGGGGAGGGGAAGTGTCAAAAAAAGCCAGGATGGACATGTTAAAATCTGTGAGATCTGGTATGTGGGAGGAATGAGTCGGTACAAAAAACACATATAAAAAGGCAGTAGAAAAATAATGCCAAATGGTTTAAGAAATCTCAACCCAAGGAGAGAAAAGCTTTCTAAAGAACATACTAAAGAGAAGACAAAGTTATGCTGTCTTATAAATGTCAGTGGTAATTTGTAACAAATGGTATACTATTATTATGATTTTTAAATATTAATGAAGTCTCTTTTCATGGTTGCCTATTTAATAAAATTTAAAACAATTTTTTAAATGGCTATCTCATTTTAAACATTAACTGAAATAACTGCTTTAGTAATAACTCCTATCAAGATAAAGAAGTAAATTATCATAATATTATATAAGCCCTATTCTCATATTGAAAATTTCTGTAGAAGATACAATTTGCCAGTGTGACTTAAAACCCTGACATTGAACATATACAGCAGAATGAAAGAAAAAAGGGAAACTTTATAATGAAGGACTATCTCAGACAAACTTGATGATAGCCATATGTGCATGCTATGAATTTAAAAAAAATTGGAGAAACTGCAAAGATACAAGCTGGGAATTTGTCAGATTTTAAGGAAATGCAAAGTTTTGCTTAAGTAATGGAACCCAGTAAAGGAAGCAGCAGCTGTTGAGCTTCACGGGGAATAAACTTTAGGGAAAAAATATATATATATATACAATCAGAAAAGAAAATTCTTTGAGTAGGGAAAATAAATGAGGCACTCAAAATAATATCTCAATTGTTTCTGAAGAAACCTTAGTACATACCAAGAAGGTGGCGATATGGCTCCTGTTATTAACAAAAAAGGCTACAAATAAATTCTGGAAAATGTCTTAAATTATTGTTTACCGTTTCCATATGGAAGAAAGGTTAGCAAGACAATAGGATGCGTGTAACTATAGACAGCATTTTCATAACCTAAGATTTTCGACTGAAGAGCTCTTAACTCTTAACTTTGTTTCTGGAGTTTAATGAGAAAGCTGCATATCACGTTTCTTAATTTTTTGGTCAAAAAACATGTTTCTTACAGAATATTTGAAATACAGAAATGTGTATCTTTAAAATTTTTAACAACATGTTAAACAGAATACCACTTATTAATTCTTGATAAGAAAGAACGAGTGTCATGTTTATATCGCATTCTTTTCTGATTTGTCTGTTTATAGTCTCTGTTCACTTTTTCATGAGCAGTTGATATTTGTCTTACTATTATATCAAATATCTTTGAATAATAAGAACAAAGACTTTTTTCCTACTTGTTGATTTTACAGCCTCATATTTGGAAACAAAATTAAACACATTAATCGATTTATAAAAAACTTGTAGAAAGGTAGAAAAATTACCTTTACAGTTAGTACAGGATGGGGTATAATTTCAGCACATCTAAATATAACTGTATAGTTAATTAAAATATCTGCTGGTTAAGGAGTTTTGCCCACCGCTTAGATAAAGAATTCAACCCTTCTTGTGATCTCTTTTGTAAAAATGAGCTCTCTGGCAGTCTAATTAAATGTAATGACTTTCTAAACATTATGTGTGTCATAAGAGGCAACTTATGATATCTAATTGGGCCTCACTCCATCAGAACCTCCGTAAATCCAGGATCTCACCTTTCTAATCAAGTAACATCTACAGACAAAAAAAGATTGATGGGTTAGAATAAGCTTAAAGAGGAACTGACACTTTAACATACATATTTCTAGCTTAAAAATAGCAGGTCTCTTTATTTTTTAATCATTAACAGAACTCGTCCTTCATTAAAAGCATCAGTGAAGTTTGCCTAAGACTTTCCAACAGGCTTCTACTTAACAGTATGCAAGAATGAATAACAAAATATTAAGCCAAAGTTTTCATCTTTAATAAAGAGGCAGTCCATAGGTGAGTACTTGACTGCTAATTGCCGTCCAAACATCCATTCTCTCCTTTTCTCTCAAATTAAGAGAACTCCCGTTTAGAATTGGGCACATTAGTAAAAGGCTGCACTCCCCAGCCTCTGATGAAGCTGGGTACAGTTACTGACTGAGTTATACAACAAGCTGTAAGTACACTTGAGCTGAGATCCAATTCAGTCTAAAATCTTACTGCCACCTCAGGACTTCCTTATTATGATTAGGTATGTAGCTCCAGAAATTTCCTCGCATGTTTCCGATTCGGGGGGCACAGTCAATGTGAAAGAGCACATTTTCTCTTTCAGATCTCAAGCTCAGCTCTTCATCTCTTGTCTACACTTATATCAAGGATACAGTGAAGCAAAGGGAGTCTTACTTTACCAGTGTCTTCTTTTCATCTTCTCACATCTGCCCACTTTCAGTCATTAGTGAGAGTCTTATCAAAAGGATAACAGCTTTCAAAGGTGAAGGAGCCTGTCTTGTGACAACAATGTCTGCATGTGAGTCTGTTTGTGTCTGTATACGTGCTTCTGTGTTTGTGAACAGGAGAGGAGGATGTCCTTCCAGGAAGGCAACATATGACAGAATCAGCAACGTTAGTTTCTACTGGTAATAGCCACTGGGATCCTACACATCTGTCATGCTTTCATGGCATAATTTTTCATTGTCCCCACCTCTATCACCTACTAGCTGTCTCCTAGCGCAAGCAAGTCATGTATCCCCTCTGTGCTTTAGTTCCTTTACCAGTTTAAAGGGTTAATCACCTCTTAAAGTTGTTGTATCAAATGACATATAAAATAAAGAACTTAGAACTGTCCCATGCTCACAGCAAACACTTGATATATGTTAGTTACTAATACCATTGGTGTTGTTAACCTAGATAATGATACAGTTTGGTCATTCCCTCTCTGAGTTCAAACTGTTCACAGAAATAATAGTTAAAATACTATTTAAAGGAATTATACTTTGAATATACTCCAAAGGTCTCTGAAATGTAATTACTTTTTATTAAATTGCAAAATTGACATGAGATTAATTATAAATATTTTGTTGCACCAGAATATTGTCAAAGCTCATACTATATAGTAGATGAGGAAACATAACTGCAATATAAGTGCTATATTTATTAAACAAAAAATTATTTCTACCATGAAGAAAATTAGAATTGTTACTTATTTAACCAATGTATTTATGTGTTTAATGTGATATTTTACATTCCTTAGAATTTTACAGAAGATGAAATCTTTATGGCATTAACATTGATTCTTTAAGAGCTTTCAGTAACAAAGAATTCAGAATATGTTTAATTTATAAAATTCAGTTGTGATCTATTAAAAAAACAATGATGTTCAATTTTCAATCATCTAATCTCAAAAAACCATATCCCATCACCAATCATCTCAAGTGTACTTTAGATGTCAAAGTTTAGCTTTGCTTCTTGTAAACTTGTGTACTTTTTCCAATACATTGAAGAGCTTAATAAAAGACAGCTGAAAACATAATTTTTTTCACTTGTGGATCAGAGAATTTCAATATTTTAATCTCCAATGATAATTCTCCAAGTAAATCCATGCGCCATCCTACCAAAAAGTCAAGGACCATTGTCCCCAAGGAAAAAATGGGATATAAAGAATATTCAATATTTCATAACCTGCTAAATAACATGAAATAGCTAAAGCATCAAAGAATTCTTAAGAAAAGTAAAATGAGGTCTTAATTTTGTTTATATAGTGAGTTTAACATGCTTTGGAAGTCCAGTGTTACATGGAAGAATAGGACGAAATGGATTTTACTTTACAGAAAGTATTCAAGTTCTAACCATGATCCATCATCTTTTTGCTGCACTAGGTTTCTTACCTTTTTTTTAGAGTAGGACTTTGCATTTATTTATTGGAATGTGCCACATTTTCCAAAATAACCGGCGAAATTGAAAACTCAAATTATATCAGCCTTATACAGCTGGTATAGGAAGTCTGTCCAGGATGGCTGTCTTTATCCCCTGCTTGATTTCTCATGGGCAAGGATCCAGGAGACCAGGAGTAGCATCAGGAGGAAATCTTCTAAGGTGAGCAATGGAGGACCCAGTTTGTGTGGTAACTGAATACGAGCCTTGAAGGCCAAGAAAGATAAGTTCAAATCCTACTTGCCTACCTAATCTATGTATGACTCACATTGTGGGGTAAAATATGTAATATGTAAGATGGAGATACTAATGTATATCTCCCAAGGTTCACATGAAGAGTGCATGAGATGAAGCATGTGAAATGCCTGGCACATAATAGACACTCAATTAATGTTAGTTTCCTTCCCAGGCTAATAGCAGTGTTTAGGGAATTTCTGATAGCATAGAATAATGCCAAAATATCCCATAAGTTCCAAAACGGTCTTCTTGAGTACTCTTATATCAGATATCAGTCCACATTAATAGAGTTTCACCTCCTCTGTATCTTTATGCTAAAGGTTCCTTTTGGACTCCCTGGTCCAGCTTCATAATGATCTCAGAGACACCAAAGATCCTAAGGTTTTGGCCAGGGATTACCTCATCTTTGTATGGATATTTAAGCCAAGGTAGAAAGGTTCCTAAATGCTTCCAACCTTACCTCTGCTCTAAAACTCACAACAAAAAGAAGAACTTTGATACTGAAGAAATAAAAGCATTTCCAAGGTGGTATAGCAAATTAAAAGGGAGAGGGCACTTCGAGGAGGATAATTTTAACATCTCTATATAGATGTAGCCTGCTAAATTGATTCTCCTTCTATTGGAATCATGTCAGAGTCTGGATGAAAATCAGTTTATTTGGGGTTTACAATAATACTTATATAACTCATAAACCCTAAAGCAAAAATCTCTAGCTACTGGTAATTTTAAGTCTACCTAACACAAAATCTAATTGAATATGAAAAGCTCTTTTAACTTTTCTCTCACTGTTTTTTCCTCATTTCTTTAACTGATGAAGACATACTGTATTAGCAGTTACACATGAAAACACATCATTGTCCACTAAAATTGCCCTAAAATTTAATCAGTGCATCTCTGGTTCATCTTTATCTTAGTATTACTGAATTAAAATATAATCCACATTCTCTAGGATACTCCAATAACATGAATTCATAGACACTTTGTTATTAATCACATAAGCATTGATTTGTAAATATTTTTCCGTGGAAAAATAAAGGCAGAAGCTCTACTAAGATCTAGGTTAAACAGATTTTACGAACTTTGTCAAAGGCAGTCTTTACAGTCCCTGACATTTGGTAATGTGAATAATATATATGCGCCATACAACTGAAAAGATTAATAACTTGAGAATGTTCTTTCCTTAGAAGAATATTTTACTACAAAGGAACAGAGCCATGGGAATGGGCAGTGAGAGTTACACTGAACTTAAGTGCAAGTTCTGGCCATGACATGCCTGGGAAAGTAACACACATTAAACAGTGAGACATTTGCAGACACCTGCCTCATAAGCAGACGAAATGTGAGCAAAAGTCTGAGAGGGACAAGAAAGATTCCAAGAACTACCCCCCCACTGCCTGCTCACCTTCCTGGGTTTGAATTAAGTACTTATGGTTGGCATTGCAGCAGCCAGAGTCTTGATACCATTAAAACATCAAGTTTGAGGACTAAAAATGGTCATAATAATTGATTTTCCTAGGATCATCTAGGTTTGCCTGGGGTAGTCCTAGCCAAGTATTTGTCTGAGTTTTCCTTTTCAGGTGAAGTACCATCAATTGCACTAAAATAAGCCATGATGGATTTGGCAGCTCTCTGCTTTCTACTTCCTGCTCCTGGCATGGTCATATCCAGTAGCATGTAAGAAACTTGTGCAACAAACAGATCTCTCATTTTTAACACATGGTTAAATCTAAAGAAGACTAGCAGTGACCTGCCTCTGTTGCTAACCCTCTCCAAATGAAATATTACTATACTAAAATCTCCTTACAAAGACAGCAGGCAGTATAATCAAAGACAAATGGAGCCTACTCAACACCTGTTGCCAGGGACAGACCAAGGTCATAATAGAAGTATGTGATGCAGTTGCCACTCTGGCCACGTGCTGTACCCACCAGATGTGCCATGGCCTTTGCTAAATACTGTGCTCTCAGAGTCTGACAGAGTGGTCAGGCCACCAGTCATAGGGATCAGTGGGAAACACAGGGAATGATAGGTTAGGTGGAGGTGAACTATATGAGGGAAATGAAGGCTGAGCAGTTTTGTTTGTGAACAAATCAAGAGAACTCTGAACACTCCTGCTTCAGTGCTTTTTTACATTGATTGTGTGGTGCAGATCTACAGTTATTTATACAATTCATTTTGGCAAAATCTTTTCTTTTGCAGGGAACCATTTTGCTAGAAATTAGCCCTCACGCTCAAGTTTAACGAAAATTTTAAGTACCGCATTTCCATTTCTCAAAGTAGTTAATGATGAACATGTAACTTTTCAAAATGTTTGTCAACTGAGGATCATAATAATATACCTGATCACATGAAAACCAGAAAGCACAAATTTGCTAAGGAAGTATTAGCAACTTTTTAAAGGTTGGCAGTTGTGTTAAGAAGCTGGCACCTGAATACAATGATTTAAGATGTGAAGCTGTGGAGAGGCATTTATAAATCACTCTGCGAAGTATGACTTTGCATTTATATCAGGTGCCTGGCTCCTAGATTATTCTGAGCATTATTTTATTCCAAGTTTTCTTGGGCATGTGAGAAGAGATATTAATTTCTTGCCTCCATTTAGCAAATGATCCTCACAAACAGTTAAATGAGCCAGTGTCATAAATGCTTCAAATAGACACCTACTAATGAAAATACAAAATCAGTTAAATTTAATTCTTAGAATAATTTAGATTTTAAAATCTAATTTATGTATTTGAAACAAAGCTCTTAGAAGCTCATTCTGTTGAAACTGAAACATATGAAATTATGGTGAATACTATTATAAACATAGTTAAAAAGTTCATCACTGACAAAAAAACTATTTGCTTTCATAGTGATAATGTGAATACAAATTTTATTGTAGCACAGCTTTGGAATAAAAACAATGTTCTTAATAAATGTATTTGGAAGCAGTTGAGATGAATTATAATTCATAAATGCATCCAAACTACTTTCTAGTTTCAATATTGTGCTGATATTGCACTAATCAAAATACAGCTGTGGTTGTCAAAATTCACATATATGTGTATGCCTGTGTCTTTATACACAAGTTCTCTAGATTTTTAATTCAAAATTATTTAAAATATTCAAACACTAAAACATTGAAAATATCCAAAAACAATTATAAATGTTTATTCAAAGTATTCAATTATTAGTAATACAGTCCCAAACAAGGTTGGCTTTTTGGGTCAATTGAAATTACTGAGGATAAGCCAGAATAGAAAAACATTCACAAGAACAAGGAAATTGAGAGAGTAAATGGACTTCAGGATTTAATTTTTAAATTTTCTGTGTTTAGAAATGGATTAGCTTATGGGAAGAATCTTTTAATACTGCTTTTATTTTTTTATTGGATAATTTTATACTCTGTATGAGATTAAAATAAAATTGAGATAACCTATAATCACATAGTATCAAAATTTGATAAAATGTCCAAAATAATCAACTATTGACAAATTTTTATAATTTTCAAAGTTGATAATTTGAATTATTTTATAGAAATATTTGTCCAAGAAAATTACTCTGAATCAAGGCAAAAAGATGATATTTGTAAAAATATGTGAGCTGAAATATTGATTATTTTATAATATGGAAATATTAGAAGCATATCTTCATTTAGCAAAATTTTCTCTGAGCTTATGGGAACCTCAGTATTTGTAGAGAAAGGATATTGATGATTCAAAATATTACTTTCTACAGAGAAATGCAACTTGAAGGAGTAATAATTTTGATTTTACTACCAATATAATAAAATAAACTGCACTTAGAATCAGATCTTTGAATCACTGCTTTAACCCATAGTCACATGTATTGGAGCTTATTTAGTCACTTGGCTTGCAATAAAAATATTATTTAGAATAATGTTTTAGTAAAAGCCATGCTATTATTGAAATATTTAATTTATCTTATGTATTTCTAGTTTCTATTTTTGTACTTTTTTATAACCTACATGTACGTATGTGATTTATAATAAGTATACGCCTAGTGCATATGCATGCGGAAAATGTTTTTACTGATACGGTGCCTAAAAAATAAAGTTCAGAGACCAACACGAGAAATGTACAGCTTCTATTCTGAGATTGTCTATTGAGACAGAAGAACACGGCTTTGAGGAGATGATTCCTTCTATTAAGAAATGTCCAATCATCTCTGAAAGCACTAAATTATTCACTGACCACAGTTCGAATACAGACAAAGAATTTGGTTTCCATAATCAGTGGGAGCTCTGCCCTCTCTCCAAACAGAAGCCCAAGAGCAGCAAGTATGTGTTGAACACAAACACTTAGCTAGAAGGGGTGTATGAGACCCTGAAAGAGAAAACAGAGGCCTGTCAGTCAGTGTTCAAACTAGACTCAGGTCTCCCAATGCCTATCGTCATATGTTTTCATTGACTGTACTTGTTACCTTGTTCACGGCTTTATATGAGAGAGGACTGATTAAGAATAAAAGTATAACTCATCTCATGCTAATGAACCTTCTTTATTTCTGCTGGATTTGTCTCTAAATGTTAAATACTCTTGCCTATAAGTGAACTGGTTTTGGAGGTGGGAGGAGCATTGCTGTTTAATAAATTATTTTCATTTCTTAAGGAGGATGTGAAACTATAGTGGTTTCTAGAGAGAAAATAGATTCAGAAAACAGAAGAGTTTCTTATTTTTCATACATTTATACTTTGCTCTATAAAATGAGTGTTCCAAAGTGAGCATATTCTTTCTTTCTGAATCCTGCAGGCTTGGGAAAACTGCTATATTGCAAAGAAGTTTCTAAAATGCCTTTGAATACCATAAACCTGCCTATTAACACTAAGGGACTTGGGACAAGAGGTTGGAATAAGTAGAATGAAACTATACAGTTTTGAAGGCCTTATTCTAAAAAACGCCTATATTGGAGAAGT
The DNA here is from genome assembly GCA_963574885.1 of Lepilemur ruficaudatus. Lineage (NCBI taxonomy): Eukaryota > Metazoa > Chordata > Mammalia > Primates > Lepilemuridae > Lepilemur > Lepilemur ruficaudatus. Next base: position 49,693 of record CAUYRT010028911.1, read on the forward strand.
CTTGCTCTAATGCCATAAACCCTTACCTGGGAAAATTATCCAGCTTTTATCTCTTCTCTTTGTTCACATGTGGCATTTTGGGTATATAATTTCATAACATGTATCACAAGTTTAAAAGGCTGGGACTTTACTCCCCACTTCCACTACCACTTCCCCCATCCAAAAATAAAAAAATTAAAACTGAAAATTCATCCTTAAGAGCTTGGCACAAAAGAGGCGTGTATTTCAGAATCATTTCAGAAAGAAAATATTTACTGCCCCATCAAGTGGGAGGCACCGTGGGCCTGGCTGGCATGTGGTGGGTGGCACAGAGAACTGAAAATGCACCAAGAAATGCAGCATGAAAATGCTGGCTATTTTGTTTTCCTGTTTGTATTATCATATGCAAAAGAGACAGAATATAAATAAGCATTGAATTCTGATTCATCACATTTTAATGCACTTAATTTATAGTGTGGTTTGACCAAAGAACTCAGCTTTATCATTGAAATTTCTATTTAATATCAAACTCTCAAAACTAAAATAATGGAGCATTATCTAATGGAATGACTCAAATTACTATTAATTAGTTATATCATCAATTAATTTAAATGGATAGCATTATCTGAAAACACATTTCATGTACCTTTCCACAATATACATTTCCTGGAAAACCCTTACTTTATTAGATGATGAATGCAGAAGGAAGTCATGGATGGAGCCATGCTGTAAATCTAAGGCTTATGTGGAATGAACAAACATATTTTAGTTCTCAGTAGATTCAGAGCTGTGATTAAGTAAAATAAATAAACAAAATTTTAAAATGTACAGCCTTCCCAGAAATACCAAGGAAATTTAAGATGACAGCCCTATGACATGAAACAAAACAGCAGGCTTCAATTTTAGAACTCCAATTATTTTTTTTTTCTGTATTTAAGACACTTTCATAAGCATACAGGGACATCTTTATATTCCTGCAATCACTTATATCAGTCAAAATATTTTGAAAGTTAAACCTGATAATGAAATCTCATTAGCTCATGCTTCAATAAGCAAGGAGTACTTTAGAATTATAGGGGCTGTTGTCATAGGCTTATGCTCTGTTATTATTCTCTGAAAAGGACATCCCCATTGGTGGGACAGTGGGTTAAACAAAGACAAATTTAGTTACTAAAATACAACTAATAATACTGTTCTAAATTTGTAAAATTGTCCTGAACCATATTGATTGGATGGGGCATGTATACAAATTGCCCATTGTAATAAGATTCCCTCCTAAATCCATCCTTGCTGCCCTTTGGAATAGAATGAGATCATGCTGTCAAGACCTATTAATTTCACCCTCCCTCAAATGTATACAGGACCTTGGGCATGTGCAAGCCACCATATTAGTTAGAGCAACAGCTGAAAATATAAACAAAACAATACTCCTAACATGTTGATGCTTCCAGTTTAGGAAAGGAGAGAAGTAAACCATTAAAGCAGAATGTGATAAATCCTTGAGAGGTAGAAACACACAGAGTGAGGAGTAAATAATGGGAGAATAAATATGGTCTCCTGTGATATCATAGCCTTGTGCCTGTCTTGAGACTATTGAAACCAAACTCTATTTTGATATGAAGAGTTAGTCCTGTCTCAACCCTGTCCCCTGTCCCCTGTCCCCTGTCTCAATCCTGTTCCCAGGAGCTATCCATATAGTCCCAATGGATAAAGGCAAATCTAAAAATCATTTAATCTTAACAACTTCTCTCTGCTTCTTTGTGTTTTCAACACAGCAACCACCAACAGTTGTTTTATTTTATTTTATTTGCTATGTGAGCTTTAGAGATGAATAATGTAATAGCCATGAAGCAAAGAGATACTGTCACTCTCAAACAAAGCAATCTTCTTTTGTTAATGAAAACATTCTGTAAAAATTGTGCTTTTTTGACACTGCATGAAAATAACAACATCAGCAGATTTTTTTAAATACCAGAGAAGTTTAATAGTGAAGATTACTTCCATATTAATATTCTTCTTCTTAAAGAGGTTTTTAACCTAGACAAGAGCAACAATAAAAAGCATAAGCCTAAATTAAAAAAAAACTTTATAAATCTTTCTTATGTTATTTTTGAAAAAAGTTTCAACATGAACTCATCTTTCTAAGGAGGATTTTTGGTATTATACGGCTTATTTTATGCACTTCACAAGCTAAATTTAGACAATTATACTCAACTCTGAATTTAAGTTGTAAAAGAATCTTTTTTTGCTTGGTGAGGTTCTTTCGCATCTCAAAATCTGATCCTCATTTTAATCCCTTTGAATTCTTAAGAATAAAAGCTATTCAAATAATTTGAAGACTTCTATCAAGAATCTTGGCATTTTTTCTGCAGATAAAATGAGCATTCCTTTCTTCCCACATACCAGACAGTGAAGGCAATACAACTATTTTCTAAACATAGATTATTTTTCTTCTCAGTTAATATCATATAATTTTGGTACAATGTATTATTAAATAGTTGATATTCTGATAAATATATAATAAAATGTATGGAATTTGTATAATGGTGCAGAAGTATATAAATTATCCATTACCATGAAAGTATTTAGCTCTTCCTAGCTAAATTGTTAAATCCTTAAGACAGGAAACCATATCTAATTTTAAAAACAACAAAAAGAAGAAGAAATAGTAGCAATCACAGAGTCTTGGCATGGTAATCATTATCACCATAATCAATATCATAGTAAATATGTATTGAGCACTTAGATTGAAACAGGCAGAGTTCTAAGCACTTCTTTCTTCTATCTTGATCTTTGCAGCCATCCTATGAAGTAACGACTACTACTGTGTTTTACAGATGAGGAAACTGAGGCTGAGAGAAATAATCAATAAATATTAGATAATTGAAACATAAACACTATTTAAGCCTGCGCTACAGAAATTGAATCCAAGAATCTCAAATCCCCAGACGTTGTTTATATTTCACATTCACAAAGAGTTTTCTTAGAACCCTTTTGACACTTTTTACCTTGGGATGTAGAATTTTGGTCAGTGAATAAAGACATATTTTGAATTCTATATACAATAGATGAAAATCTGTTGACTTTTACTTCTCTCTGTGTACTTTACTATTAGTTGAATCCCAGAGACAATGGAACATTAATTTTAAAGTGCTTCGGGAAAAAAAACTGTCAACTTCAAATTCTATGCCCAGGGAAATATATATTTCAAGAATAAAGGCAAAATGAAAGACTTTTTCAGATAAACAAAAGCTTACAGAATCCACTTCTAATACACCTGCACTACAAAAAAATATTAAAGGCAATTCTTCAGTGAAAAAAAATGGTCTTAGACAGAATGCAGGTCTACATAATGGAATGAAGAGTGCTAGAAAATAATAAATATGTGAATATATCTGTTGTGGTTCGAATGCATCCCCTCCAAAATCTGGGTGTTGTCAGTGAGAAAATATTAAGAGGTGATTAAGCCATGAGGGCTCCTCCTTTGCGAATGGGATTAAGGTCCTTAGAGAAAAGGTTTCAGACACTGTTAGGCCCTCTTCTTCTTCCAACTTCTGTCATGTGAGGATATAGCATCCCTCCTCTCCAAACGATGCCACATCAAGGCCCTATCTTGGAAGCAGAAAGCAGGAAGCAGAAACCAGACAACCAAACCCGCCAGCACCTTGACCTTGGACTTCCCATCCCCAGAACTGGGATAAAATAAATTCCTTTTCTTTATAAATTAGCCAGTCTGTGATATTCTTTTATAGCAACAGAAAAGAAAGACAATATCTTAAAGGTATTTTCTCATTTTAAAAACATTTTTATTAGATAATTAACAGTTTAAAAAAAGATAATAACAAAGTATTCTGGATTTATAACATACATGAAAGTAAAATGGATGGCAACAATAGTACAAAGAAAAAAAGATGGAATAGAAGTACACTGTTTTAAGGTTTTTACTAAGGTTTTTTTTTTTTTGAAGATCTATAACAGTAATATACATGAAAATATATAACATTTTATGGAAGTAGACTATAATAAGTTAAAGTATATATTATGAACCCTGGAGCAACTACTAAAAAACTGAAAATGAAATACAGTCGATAAGAAAATAAGGAAATAATAAAAATATTCAATCCAAAAGGAGTTAGCAAAGAATAGATGGGAAACATAAACAACAAACAAAAGGACTTAAACCCCCTTATACTGTCAAATATGATAATATTCACTGTGTGAACATAACAGATAAGATGTGGCCTGTCAGATTGCATAAAAAAGCACCACCCAACTATATGTTCTCTATAAGATATGCCCTTTAAATATAAAGAAACAAGTTAAAAGTAAAAGATTGGCAAAGATATGCCTTGCAAATACTAATCATAAGAAAACCAACACCTCCATTAAAAATGTGCAAAAGGATGGGACACTTCAAAAAATAATATGTACAAATAATAAGCTCACGAAGAGATTCTCAACATCACCAATCTTCAGAGAAGTGCAAATTAAAATGAGAATGAGATATCACCATACACCCTCTAAAATGGTTACAGTAAAAAAGTTGACAATACTTCCTGTTAGCCAGGACGTGGAGTAACATTAAGGCTCCTACACTGCTGGTGGGGATGTAAAATGATGCAGTGCTGGAAAACAGTTTAGCACTTTTTATAAAGCTAAACATACACCAACCATAGGATCGGCAATTACACTCCTAGGTAGTTAGCAAATAAAAATGAAAACTTATATCCGCACAAAGATTTGTATATAATGGTCTTAGAAGTTTTATTGATAGTAGCCCCAAAATGGAAACAACCCAAACGTCCATCAACAGGTGAGTGAATAAACAAACTGTAAATCTATACAATGGTATACTATTCAGCTTTTAAAAGAAATGAGCTGTAAGAACATAGAATAACATGTACGAATCTCAAAAGCTTTATGTTGAGTGAAAGATGCCAGACACAAAAAGCTACATCCATTTATATTAAATTCTACATCAAGCAAAACTAATCTACAGTGGATCAGTAGGGGATGGGGGTGGAGAATGGACTGACTAGCAAAGGGCACAAGGGATCTTTTTGAGGGCTGATGGTGGTTATGTAGGTTTCACGTTTGCCAAAATTCATTAAATGCTGCACTTAAAATGGATCATTTTATTGCAGGTAAATTTTTCCTCCATAAAGTTAACTATTTCAAGTCTTATTTTTATAGGATTTACTACTCTCTTTTGTAAACCACTGATTCCCAAACTTTCATCAATGAACACCTAAGAGGACAGGGGCTATATCCATGAATCTAGGAACCCATTAGACATGCCAAATTTTGGATATACATCAAATAATTTGTTTTGATTAAAAACTAAATCTTTTACTTAAGCTCTTAATTTGAATTTGTAGTGACTGGAACACTCTAAAATATCATCCAAATCTGAAGATGTAGGAGAAATTGCATAAACTATATTCATCTCAATAAATGTAACCACCAAAATTTTCAAAAGATTTCATTCAAACACTAAAATGTATATTGTTTGAAGGCATGTGGCAGTGTTTTGTTCTCAGTCCTAAAATTTATGGGGTGTTTGAAATTAACTAGCTCAATAAAAATAAACATAAAAAAGAAATTAACTTTCTATAAATGATTTCAGATACTCTTTCACACAACAGCAGTGCAATAAAACAGTCACATTTATTTTCCTTCCATTTATAATTTATGCCTCCAGACTTACTGACAAATTGTGTAACAATTAAACTGCTTCGATTGAGGAGGTTGACCTTAAAGTGTAGTCCCACTTTTGTAATTGTTACCTAAAACCAGCTAACCCTCTGTGTAGATCCTTAAAACCAACAATGAACTGGAGAGTAAAATGGGGGAAGAGAAAAGTTGTAGGGATGTGAAGGGGACTCTCATTTATTAAATTATTTAAATGTTTTTTGAAAAATGCTGTACCTAAAAATGTCAACCCTTTTTATGATTGTCAGTTGAGGGTATCTGCATAGAAGTCTAAATTATATCTATTACACCACTGGATTTGAGTTAGAATTCAGAATCAACTCCAGAAAGACCCAATATTGTTCCAGCAAAACAATGAATACTACTTAGCTGCCATAATGCCAATGAATCCTGGGGAAGAAGGAACTAGACAAACTCATATAGCAGTCTTCAAATATCCATGTCTACAATTTCAGTTCTGGAGTATTTAAAACTGTGGATGATTTAATGATCTGTTCTTCTTGATGTTAAACGTGTTATCCAAATTAAGAGATTTTTGTCTCTTTTAAATCAGAACGGCTACATTTAATAAAATTATGCTTTCCTGGCTGATTTATATGTGCTGCCAGGCAGGTGAAAAATATCAAATAAAAGGCCAATAAATAAGTCTTCTCCAATTAAACAGAGGCCACTCTTCACCAACTTAAATGGCAATTAAATAGCTCACTAATTTTAAAGCTATTTCAGTTAACAACATAATATACTCATTATAGGTGTCCATTAATTGTAATTTAACTCTACCAGATGGAAAAAGTCAGAAGAAAATTCAATTGGAACTTTAAATTTATTTTGTAATAAACTCCATATCAGTGGATCCATCAGTGGAACTAGCGTAAGATGATTTTAAACAGAAGCAACAAGAAAAAGGCCAACTCTTTTGTAGCTGGAAATTTTTCATGTTTTTATTTTACTTTTACCTGCTTCAGTCTTAATAGGCAGAACAATATTGTAGTTTGGCAATCACAAATTTTCTCCATAAGCACATGAAACCATGAAAACATAGGGTTCAGCTCCACACTACATATAACATTCTTGGGAAAACGCCCACATGCCATGAAGATCTTGTGCCAGTTAAGGTAGAAATACAGCAACATAAACAGTCACGCATCTAGTCTATTTATCTTATTAATGTTACAGAAATACAGTTTGTATGATTATGACTAGTTTTATCAGTGACATTGAAAATGCCTGGTAGACTAGAAATTATGAAATACATAAGATGATTTAGAATGAGAAGAGTCATGAAAGCATCATACATTGACTGTTTTTGATAATGTTTATACCTTCCCATGTCAACCAACATAAATATGATTCAAATAGGTTTGGGAGCATCATTACAACCATCTATAATAAAAATTACCTTGAACAATTAACAGAAAACTTTTATCTGTAGGTTTGAGGGAAAGATATAATTTTGTGAGGAAAAAATAAGGCACTTTTGGTTTATTACCAAGCATTCTACTAAAGCAGAAATGAAATGTAAAATATTTTAATCAAGAATAATAATAATAGCATTATCATGTTAATAAAATGCACACAAAAGTAATTATATTCTCAAATTTCTATTGTTAATAATATACCTATATTTGATAACACTTGCTCAGCTACAAAATAATAAAACAAAATGAATAGGAATGCCTGTGCTTTAACTAGGTTGGCAGAGTTAGAATTAACTGTAATAGGAGCTAAGAAGCCAGATTTAACTCTGGCTAGTCCTCCATTTCATTGCAAGACAGTGGGAGAAATTACCTGTAGTGTTCCTGGTGTACAAGAGTTGAACATATTTTAAGAGATACTGGTTTGTACTATGTGATCTAGAAGATTTTTAAAAATTCAGCAAAGGGAATTTTAATGTAAGTTATCCATAATTTGGAAAACATGGATGCTCAAATAAATAGTGGTGTCTGGCTCAACTGCTTAGTCACAGCAAATAGTTTTGGTTTCTAAATGATGAACACCCTTTTAGTAACGTTTTCTGATAGGAAAATATTGCTAAATGATTATAATTGCTATTAATTAATATGTTAGGGATAATACTAATGATGTCTCATTTGTGTTAAAACTTCATCTCTTAAAAAAATGTTTGTATCAATTATTTTAATATCAATCCACTTTAGAGATTTATTTTCATTTTAATAACAAATAACAGATAACAGATTTAAAATTATGTACAATGTCTTTTTCAGGATATGTGGTAATAAAGTGCCAAAAAACAAGCTACAAGCTGTTTGTGGCCTAAGATATGCAAAGAATTAATTTTTGTGCTGGCATATACTGTAATTAGAAATGGTTCTGTGCATCGTGATTAAACCAGTAACTATGGTAACAAGAGCAGGAAAGCACGAGTGAAAAAGGAAGGAGCCTGAGTAGGTCAATGATAAGCAGTTTTTCATCTATTTATTTTTAAAGTCTCTGTAATAAACAGAACTATCTATAAAATACACATCAATTTGTATTCCAGTTTATATCACTCGTTTACAATAGATTAAAATATATTATTCTTTGAACACACATGCACATAGTGCAAGCCAGAACAGACTCTCATTATGATGAAATTTGGAGAGGATACAACTCTTAAAAAATATTGTCAGGGGAACCCTGTTACAATTTATGCGCATCTCCCTTGTTTTCACAAGGCTGTATGGAGAAAATGACAGAGCAGAAAACCCAAGAAATCCAGTTTTTGGAGTCTTAGCCTTTTTGCCACAAATTTTCAGCAAAACTACCTCTTAGTTGCATGAGTTCACATTAATAGGCAACAAACATGAATAGAAAGGCAACCAGCAGCAGTGCATTCCTAATAATGCGTTTCATAGACTTCACCTGTTGCAGTCTTTGCGAGACATAAATACAGAAGCCTCCATTTCAGAGATCTGAATCCTTAGGCTTCATGTACATTTTCTTGGTCTCAAAACCATTAAGTAATATGAGAAATAATTAGAGTAGTTTCAAAGGAGAACATCAATCAAAACTGATTAAAGATTTAAAAAGTAAGCCTTTTGAGAAGAGGGTGTTTTTTTAAAAAAATCATTTATTTAGGCTAAAAAAGACTCTCTGTGATGAAGCCAAGTATTGTAAGTGTGAACAGCAATTATCTCCTTACGGAAGACAGAAGAAAATGCAATGATATGAATTTCCAAAAAAAAAACAACTTTAATTTATAGAATAACTTCTTATTGCACAGAAATAAGAAATTGAATATATCACTAAATAAGCTGTATAGTATCTAATTGGATTTATTAAAGGAGATGAAAAAACATCATGTTCTTGTTCAGTACAGTTTACATTTAATGATTCCATAGTAGAGCTTCTGTACGAAGAATTGCAAAACTTTTACAAACCTCATCTCAATGTAAAGTTAACGAGGAAGGCAAATTATTTCAAAGATGGAAAAATGAGTCTCAACGAAGACAGGGTGCCAAAAACTACTTGATGTTTTCGCAGAGCTTTTAAACAACTGACACCAATTAGTTAACGTTAATATCACCTTCCATTCGTTTATGGATTGTGCCAACCAATGCTGAGCAACTGCCATGTTTGATTGGAATGCAAACATGAACAGGATGTACAAATCTCTTGTACCTTCCATTCTTTTGTGGGATACAGCAGTGAATTAGTAAAAAGTAAATGACATTGTAATTTGGATTGTCATAAGAGTTCTGGAGTAAGTAAATGGGTGATGTGATGGGATTAACTGTCAACGACTCCTTTGTTACGTTGGTCAGGGAGGACCTTTTGGAGGTCGGTGAAGTCTTAAGGCAGGTGGCCCATAGTAGCCAGCGATGTGAGGCACTGCATGCCAAGAAGAGGGAGCAGCAAGTGCAAAGGTGGTGTGTCTGAGAGATACGGATGGCAGCACAGCCCAAGCACTCTGGACAAAGGGAAGAGCAGGACTGCCCGGCTGCAGAGGTTGGCAGAGAACACATAATAGGAAACCTGGTAGGCTGACGTAGGGTGTAGATGCTTTAAATGTATCCATCCTACCGACAAATTAAAGTGATTTGCTTTTGGGGATGATTTCTTAAAAGGTGTCTTTAAGAAAGACCAAATATGCTTATTCACACAGAACTTCTGTTCAACTTCCTGTAAGGAAGCCAAGACTAGTGATTACTGCTGCACTGGCAGCCAGATCAGGAGAGAAAGCAAAATCATCTAACAATCTGTACTTGAAAGTGCTTAATGTACATGATAAAATAGGGAGTGCCTGGCTTTTGCACTGTCTCTTTCAAGCCTAAGGTCTATTAACCATCATCTCCATTACAATCCATTAGATGCCATAAAAGGAGCAAAGAATTTTCTAATTTTCAAAAATTGAGTGCCATTACATAACTTTAAAATCCAACAGAATAGTCTTTTTTAAAACTAGCTAACATCTCAAGAATTCAGGCTGTTTGGTTTTCAATTATTTTTAGTTTGTTTAGTTTATTTTCCATGTGAACATTAGCGTTAGACAATCTTCATGTGATTTCCACAGCAACCACTAGAGGGAAAACTTCTACTGAAAAAAATCATTTAAAATACTATCTTCACTTGTTTCCTAAGTCTGAAGAACTCAAAAATAATGATGTCTCCAAGATGAAATATTATAAAAGCATATCATAAATCCCATGTGCATTTTAAAATTATTCCTGATAATAATTAGCATTTGTGCTGTAATACATATTCTGCCTTTATATGTCTTTATATTCATTGCCACATTTGTTTCTTCAAATGAATAACTAGTAGAGCAGACATTAGGGCCACTCAGATAAAACACAAAACACAAATGATTTAACCAAAGAAACCCAAAATTTTAGTTGCACAATCAATATTATTAGTACTGAGGTCTGAGTATTTTTTCAAGAATATTATATTCTCTCCCCACTGCTTTTTTTAAGAAAAAATGAAAACTTCATAGTTTCAGGTTTCTCATTATATTCTAGATTTTTAGCAAAATATCTGGAACACAATAGACACTTAGGTAATTATTTAATGTATAGATGCATTAATATATAAATAAAAAGAGGAATGAATGAATGAAGTTCTATTCTTCTACTTTGAAACACTATATACCAACATAGCACCTGGCAATAGGATACCTGTCGACTTTCCAACCACATCCCATTTCAGAGTCGGTAATTACAGAGGACACCTGAAGATATTACTTACAGCTTATAAGCCCTATGAAGAGGACCGGCCTTTGTGATCCTTTCTTCAATATCA
>CAUYRT010028912.1:0-19872 GCA_963574885.1 Lepilemur ruficaudatus
TAAGAAGATGGAAAAATCTGCCTTGTTCATGGATTGGTAGAATCAATATTGTTAAAATGTCTATATTACCTAAAGTGATCTACAGAATAAATGCAATCCCCATCAAAGTACCACCTTCATTCTTTACAGAACTAGAAAAAAATAATTCTTCACTTTGTATGGAACCAGAAAAGACCTCGTATAGCCAAAGCAATCTTAAGCAAAAAGAACAAACTGGGAGGCATCAGGCTTCCTGACTTCAAGTTGTACTATAAAGCAATAATAATCAAATCAGTTTGGGATTGGCACAAGAACAGAAGCATTGATCTCTGGAAGAAGAATAATTTTTTGATGTAGACTTTAAAATGCCTTCCCTTCATGTAACACTAAGTCCCTCCTGTGTGCCAGGCACTGTTTGTATGAAACAGTCCCAACCCCCAGTGAGTTCAGGCAGATTAAAAAACACAAGCTTAGACAGTCTAGTTGTCTGAACAGTTGCTGGACAGTGCTTGAATCTGGGACACAAATTCAGATCTATTTTACCTCAAATTAGAAGCCAGGATAAAGAGTTCAGATTTTATTCTGGAAGCAGGGAAGCCATTGAATATGTAAAGTTGAAGAGGCACTATCAGATGTGTTTGCAGTAAGGTCACTTCACAATAAGGAGGGATTGAAGGAAGCAACAGGACAAATTAAGAGACTTTATGTGCATCTAGGAGAGAAGTGAGACTCAAATAAAGGCCGTGGCAGTGACTGAAGTGGAAGGAAAGCATCTGTGGTCGTTTTGGAGATAGAGTAGGAAGTGCTGGATGATTGGATGTGGAAGGAGAGTGGAAGTAGGGGGAAAAAAGTGCTGCTAAGGCGTTGGTTTGGAGGACTGGATAGACAGCTGTGCCTTTCTTCTAGACAGAGAATGCAGGAAGAGGAATAGGTTTGGGGAAGAAGATAATTTTGATTCTAAGAGGCACACTGAAATGAAACTCTCTGGTTGAAAGTTAGATATAAACCTCTGTAGGCTAAGTCTATCTTATGACATCCCAACTTATGTTTCCAAAAGTAACATACATACTAAGTCAAACCATTGAGAGTAATGGGAGAAATTTCCTTAAAGTTAATACTAAGAATATCCCTTTGTTTTTGAGACAGGGACTCACTCTGTTGCCCAGGCTAGAATGGAGTGGCATGGTCATAGCCCACTACAACCTCAGGCTCCTGGGCTCAAGTGATTCACCTGCCTCAGCCTCCCAATTAACTGGGACTATAGTTGTCTGTCAACATGCCCAGCTACGTTTTTAAAATTTTTTTTTTCCGTGATAAAGTCTCCCTATATTGCTCAGGCTGGTCTTGAACTCCTGGACTCAAGAGATCCTCCTGCCTTGGCCTCCCAAGTTACTAGAATTAAAGGTGTGAGCCACTACACCTAGATGAATATCATTTTTTATGTGGTTACTTTCATGGAGTAATTTTGAAACTACAGTTTTAGCAAATGAGGTGTTACATAAAATAAAGCTGTTAAATGGAAACAACAGTTAAAATTGTATTGTCATCAGAGCACATAGAAAGTAATTGAAGCCATGGATATAGAAGTGGTTGCTCTGAGAAGTTGTGTATAATAAGGGGGGTTGGGAAGGAAATAGACTTGGAAAATAGAGAGGGTTAACCCACATTAAGTGAGGCCTGCAAAGGTGAGCAGTGGAAGTCAAAGGACCTGAGTATGAATCAGGATCAACGGCCTGTCAGGAACCAGGTGCACAGCAGGAGATGAGAAATCTGGGAGCCAGTGAAGCTTCATCTGTATTTACAGCCACTTTCCAACACCCACATCACTGCCTCAGCTCCGCCTCCTGTCAGATCTACATCGGCATTAGAGTCTCTTAGGAGCACTAACCCTACTGTAAACTGTGCATCCAGCGGATCTAGGTTGGACGCTCATGAGAATCTAATGTCTGATGCTCTGAAGCGAAGCTGAGGCAGTGATGCTAGTGCTGGGGAGATGCAAATGTAATAAATATAATGTGCTTGAATCATTCTCTGTCCCGACCCGCGGGTACGTTACTCGCAGAACCTGGAGGAGGGAGTGGGAGCTAGATGGGACAAGAGACGCGAGAGATGGAGACAAGACAGTATTCTGATCAAGTCTCGTTTATTGAGCATGAGGTTACAGCTTTTATAGACAAGTGAGAGGGGACCGCCCAGTCACAATGCAAATTAGGTGAAAAAAGGACTGACTAATCAGGAAGCATTTGAGGAGTTACAGCTTGCAGTTCTCAATGAGGTCCAGTATGTAAACGAGGCATCCAAAAGCATCCAATCAAGGGATAGCAAATGCAAAACCACGTCATTGGCTACAAAGCGAAACTTATCATTCCAGGGAAACAGAAACTTAACTTCAACTATGAGGGGGAGGGTAAGGCTTAGGCAAATATGGCTGAGCCTCATGGCTCCCGACAGGTGGGGACCAAAATGGGTGAGGGGTACCAGGGGCTTCCTCTGTATCTTTAATGTTTCATTTATTTTAAATTACACTGAAACAAATATGACAAAATTGAATTTGATAGAGATAAGTAATGGGCATACAGTTCACTGTTTTTCTCTGTGTATTTCTGTTTCAAATGTTTCATACTTTTAGAAAACCAACACGGGTTATCTGAAGCTGGGACCTGATCCACTGAGGGGACAGTGCAACCCACATAATTATTAACACCTCTTGCAAAATGCTATAAAGCTCTGCCTTCCCCAGTAGACTTCTCATTCTGCTCCCTGCCAGGGCAAAATATGATACTTGCAACAAGCTGTTCAATCTCATTGGAGAAAATCATACAAAATGAGGATAGCTTGTTTTAGCTTCACTTTATTACAGGATTTGAAGTTATGGTTTCAGAAAGAATATCCTGCCCTTCCATGTCTCTGCTAAGTCTGATATTCCTTGAAAAACAAATTACAAGTCGTCTGTCTGTTCACCTCTCACTGATCCCAAACCATAGAAAAGGTAATAAATGATTAACTTCACACCTGGGAGGACTTCTGTGTGACAGTCCTTCAACTGCAGTTATTTGCACTCTTCCTTCCACCTTTTAAGCACTGTTTTATAAGAAACTATCAGAAATGTTGGGAGTGTTCACTGTTCTTAAGTTAGCCTTCTGCTCTCTCCAATTTTAGAAATGGCTTCCTCTCATTGACTAGAAATAAATTAGCTGAAAATACTCCGCCACACCCTATGTCATCAATGAGACTGGAAGACCCCCATTATTGGGGTCAGGACAGAACCCACTGAATGGCTTTTACATGAGTAGAAACCAGCCTGAGGCTCTGCATCCAACCTGTGGCACAGGCTCTCTGCAAACTTAATCTCAACTGACTCCAGCTCTCTCCTAGTTCTGTGCTCAGTTAAAAGTGAGAGGGAGGAGGAGGAGGACAACATCGGGGATAAATCCAAGGGGACATGGCAACACACTGACCACACAGAAAGACCAAGGAAGGTGTGATATAGTGGAAAGAGCAATGGACTTAAGGAGTGAGAAATTCTGCATTAGAATTCTGACTTGCTGGTCTGACCGACCCTAAGTCATTTTAACCTGAGTATCCTTTTGGCAAAATGAGCAAGGTAATACCAATCTTTTGTGAAATTTGGTGTGGTTTACATGCTGTGAAATGTTGAGAATATTACATGGGCATAAGGCATTACAAGAAAATGCCTGTCATTGCCTCACCGGCTGTTCTAAAGCCTTAAAAGTACTAACCAATCTGTCATTGTCAGGTTCCATTCTTTTCCCCACACACCCATTAGTCATTACATATTGGTTTCACTTCTTCTAGATCTTCCACAACTTCTCAACAGGCCATTTGTTATTCTCATAGCACACTACAAATTGTCAAAATATTTGAGGCTTTGCACTTCTTGGATTCTCTTTGATCTGTCTGAAGTACCATCCTTTGGTTGAAATGAATAATACACCATTCATAGGCAGATCACCAGATAGGCACCTCTCAAAAGACAAGTTAACTAGACATTACTAAGTCTTGTTTTTCATTGGAGTAGGATCAAGAAGGGTCAAGGTTTTGAATGGAAGTGATTATGAGCCATGAGGAAGGAAATCTTTCCTGGTCCTACGGAGCCCTAGAGCTTTAGTCAGACTGCATGCTTTGGAATATCATTGAGGTAAAATTGCTAAACTTTGTATTAGTCTTTCCTTACATGGCAACACAGTATTTGCAAATGACAGGTTGATGTTGCATGTTTCATCCTGTATTTTTAAAAAAATATTTGTGTTGAGATGAGATTTTTATTTTCCCCCAGCTCATATTTCCACTGATTTTCAGCTTGAGCTCCCTCTCTCCACAAAGTAGGCATATTGGAGTACCCATTCTTTTCTTCTTGTACTTGATCTTTACTAAGGGAAGGGGAGTCACTGATTTGATTTTTTTAAGGCATCACATTTTACTAGTGGACACAGTCATGAATTTGGCTATGTCATCTCCTTCAGTCCTCCTTCATGAAGCAGGGTCATGGTCCTAATCAAGGGAGCTTAAGGTACTAATCAAGGATGAATTAACTCATTTTTGACCAATGGTGGAGGCCTGGCTGTCTTCAATTAAGTGGAGGATACTCTGATTTAGCTTCCGTTGTTAGTCATATTCCCCAACTGGTTTTACCAAACATCTGGCATTTGAGCTTTAGGGTAGTTCTTTTCTGTTAGACTAGAGATGCTACTTATGTGCTCATCACAGAGACCTCTAAGAAGAGAGATGCTGAATAGTGGGATTCTACCTCCTTGAAGTCCTAACAATGTTGACACATTATAGCCTCAAATTAGGGTCACGAGCATGAAGTCACGCCCTATAATTATGAAACAAAGAGGAAGGCTTAGGCAGCCTGCACTTGCAGACCAATCCTATCTTGCCCTGGATAATGTCCTTGGATAATGCAATATTGGGATTTCATCAAATTTAGTTGCCCTTAGAAGTATCTCTTGCTGAAAAAGTTAAATGCCAGCTTTCATTTAGCATGAGTAAGCTCTCCTTCCAAGTGTTACTGCCTGTAACTGGGGATGATCAGTCTTCCCTAGCAGCTCCAGTATCCCATTCTGAGAAAATCTCAGAATGAATGAGATTGTTATTAGTTTGGGTCAGAGCCTAGAATTCCCACAAGACAGAATTCAATATCAGATCACAGTGGGGGGTCAGAAGTCAGGTAACAGCCACGATCAACCAGCTGAGGAATAACCTCTGCTTCACCATCAGAAAATCACAGGGATTTAGTTGATGTAACACATTTTAGAGTGACAAGAACAAACACTCAGTGAGCACAGGGTATAGAAATGAAGACAATTATTAGAAATTTCTCTGCCTCTTACACTGGAACGAAATCTAAAAGGAAAATCCAGAGCTTAAGGTCAGTATGATTACCATTGTCAAGTGACACTCAAATATTCTAGGCAGAAGACAGATTGTGAAAACATTTTCTTGACATTTTGCTATACAGCAGGATATTCAAAAAAGGGAATGAGGAACAATCATGTGTTTAAGGATCTTTCGCTCTCCTCCTCTCCATATGGAAAAAGAACTGATTTCCATAAAAGGTGTTCCTTTGATATTCTGGCAGGATATCAGTTATACTGTTGTCTTAGTTAAAAAAATAATTAATCATAACATCTGCACTCCCTTCATGCAAATTTGTGATTGAGTTTCCAACAGTCAGTCCCCACCCTCCATCAATATTCTCATGATAAAAATGGGCATTGCCTAAAGACACTTCCATGAAATCCCAGTCGCTAGAGATACTTTTTTCTTTTTGGGGGTTTTGGGGTGGGGATGGTGGGGGGAGAGGGAGCTTGCAATGGTCAAATTATAATTTTTAAAAGCAAAATAACAAACCTCTCCTGGAGATTCATAAGGCATGTTAATATATTAAAGGTTCTAAAGAAAATCCAAGGCAAAAAAAAAAAAAAATTCAAACAACAAAAAAAAATCCCTCTGATTAACATTCTCTTAAACTTAGTATTTTCTGAAATCTGAATGCCCATAAATATTTTGTCCATATACAGAACTCATATTGAGAGGGGCATATTTTGGAAAACCCTGTCCTGTAGCTTTACAGGCACAAACAGAGTGGAAGTACGAGAGGATGACTTGACACTCACTTCCTATCCCAAATGCTGATGACAGGGAAAAAAGAAAAAGAAAAAGAAGTGCCCCTTCTACAGGCACAGTTGAATGGTTCAACTTATTACCAACAAGTATGAATTACTATATTTATGAGTGAGTAGCCAAACATAGCAGGAATAGTAGGCTGCAGCACTGTTATACCTAGCGGACTGATTACAGTCAGGCCATTTGTAGTCTGAATTCCACACGTGCAAGAAAACAAATCATTTTCTACATCCCTCGGACCCATTGGAAAGACTCTGCTGTGGCTTCCTTGAAGCTCACCTCAGTGGCAGCCCTTTCCTAGAGGGTCACTTGGCCCATTGCCACCTTTTCAAGTTACTTTTCATCTGGACCATTCACACTCAAGGGCCTTAAGTCCCTGGGATGAAGTTTAAGAGAAGCAGTGAAAACTGCAGGAATTCAGGGAAAAGCAACACTTACTGTAGTTGGCTACTACTGCATTAAAAATCACTCCAGAACTTAAATGTGTAAAACAATGATTTAGTACTGCTCGCATCTTTGTGGGCCTCGGTTGTACAATTCTTTCTGTTCCACGTTATGTAGCTGAAGTCATCCATGTGGGTATATTCAACTGGGAGCACAATTGGGACTGGAACATTTAAGGCAGCCCCATATCTCTATGAAGTTACTTCACACCACATGGCCTCTCATCATTCAGTGATCTAGTCTGTACTCCTTCACAGCATGGCAACCAAGCTCCAAGAGAAGGTAAGAGCATCCAGTTCTCTTTAAGGGCTCTGCTCAGAAATCCCAGAATATCAGTTGTGATATATTCTGTTGGTCAAGGCAGGTTAATCAGGCCAGCTCAGATTCAAGGGCCCAGACTTCACCTCTTGATGTGAGAAGTCGCATGCTTCTAGAGAGATGGGAGTGTTCCTGATGGCTATATTTGGAGACCATCTACACAACTTCCAATGCTTTACATTCTGTAGCTTCCATTGATGGTAAACAGGCAAGACTCAACACCATGCATGACAGAGAAGACCCTATCTAAGCCAATTCAAAACTTGATCCTTTTTACCTAAACCAATGTGATTCTTTACACACACATGCGCACGAATTACAAATCTCTACTGGGCTCCAGTTAGAACAAACTAAATGAGTACATAACTCATTCTATTCTCCCAATTTCTTTTTAGGAGGCAGCTGGGATAATTTGTCCTGGATTAACATTAAGTTTATAGACAAATTGGGTTCCCTGGCTACTCAATAAATTATAAATCAAACTTCTAATTCTGTTCATGTTTTTTATTTCTCATTTATGCTCCATCCCAAGGAGTAAGCAAGTATCCTCCTTATCAACAGTCCAACTGACCTCTGAGGCTAGATTTAGCCATATCCAGGGGATAAAACCTAAATATTTATTTAACTATATTATCACTTTCCCTAAAAGGAGCCAGCTCTTATTTTTTCCTCATTCACCATTTGAAGCATAGGAGAAAGATGAGCAGTCTAGCAGCTGCATATCAAGTACATTTTGTGGGATGCCAAGAAGGGCCCCTGCCCCAAAATAATTTTCACAGCTTCCATGACATGATGTCTGAGATTCCACCATGGAGATTCATCTTATGCTTTTCTGGCACTGGCTCTCTGACTTTCCTGGGATTCGAGGACAGAATGCAAAGACTCCAGCCTATGGGAACACATGAGGTCATCATCATACCTTAGCTTCCCAGCCCAGGAGGAGTGGTTAAGCCAGGGCTTTTGGGCAATGAGGCACAACCAGGCAGGGTTGTGGGTCTGTGGCTCAGTGTATTCCTGAGGGCCAGAAAGGTGGGTGTGTCCATGGTTAACCGTGTATTCTTGGACGTGGGGGAACCCCAAGGGTAGAGAGGAATACAAAAACAAGGCACCCCTTCAAGTTGACAATGTTCTGGAGGACATCAGTGGAAGGGAAAGAGAAGGGCAATGGCAGAGGGAGTGAGAAAAGGGCAAAAAGACACATTCTGGGTACATTCTACTAAATTGTTACCTTTTTATGAGTTTTAAAATTAACATTATGTAATCACAATTAAGACCATGGTGAAAAGACATCCAAGGAAGCAGTGTACATAGTAAGGGAGTTAAAAGAGGAACTTCTGAATTAAGCCTTAACCACTCATGAAAGGTGCTGAAAAGACTGTAAACCAAAAATAGTTAATATTTATATTGCACTTCCTATGAGTCAGATTAGGTTCTGAGAACTTTGTATATAGTAATTCACTGATCATCACAAAAGGCCCATAATGCAAGTGCTCTTATTCCTACTTAGAGATGGGAAAACTGAGGCTAGGAAGGTAGACTGACTTGTTTATGGTCCCACAGTGAATACACATGGTAAAACCAGGATTTGAACCCAGGCAGTCTGACAGCTCGAACTCAGAGCTTCTACTCTTGATCACTACACTGTGATGCTTGCCAGAGACCATTACAGACACAAGCGCTTCTATATGCAGAGAACATGCTAAAAGGATAAGAAACTGGACTCTGAGGAGGGCAATTTTGTGTCACAAAGTTGAGCTACCTGATGCCTAGGCATATGTAAGACACATCAGAGAACCTTGGGAGGTGGGATATTGACCAGTGTTACTACACCCAACAGATCCAGCTGGCCTCTCTGTGAGGTCCAGTGTAATACACAATTGCAGAATCCAAGAGCCAGGTCTGAAAA
This sequence comes from Lepilemur ruficaudatus, assembly GCA_963574885.1. Taxonomy (NCBI): domain Eukaryota; kingdom Metazoa; phylum Chordata; class Mammalia; order Primates; family Lepilemuridae; genus Lepilemur; species Lepilemur ruficaudatus. The sequence goes on from CAUYRT010028912.1 coordinate 8,798, forward strand.
TGTACCTCTCTGTAATTCTTGTTGATGAGATATTTGGGCAATTATAAATGCCAGAGATAGTCATTAATTTTCATCTATCCATGCTTTCTACTCCTTTTCCTTTCCTCCCTCAGCAAACCTCATCAGCACACACAGTCTCCTCTTTGAATGGTGAAGGGGTTGAGGGTGCCATTTTGCTCAAGTGAGAGAACTCAATGCTGCAAGTGAAACCACTTTCACAGATTACCACCATCACATCAAGTCACCTAGACTAATAGAAATTGAAACAGAAAAGAGCCCAAATAGCCAAAGCAATCTTAAGCAAAAAGAACACATCTGGAGGTATCACCCTACCAGACTTCAAACTATACTACAAGGCTATAATAACCAAAACAGCATAGAATTGGCACAAAAAATAGAGACATAGACCAATGGAACAGAGAACCAGATATAAAACCATCCACATACAGCCAACTGATCTTCGACAAGCAGACAGCAATATATGTGGGGGAAAAGAAGATCTATTCAATAAATGGTGCTAGAAAAATTGTAGTGCCACATGCAGAAGAACGAAACTGGATCCATATCTTTCATAAAAATTAACTCAAGATGGATTAAAGAATTAGATGTAATGCATAAAACCACAAGAATTCTAGAAGAAAATGTTTGAAAAACTCTTTTTGATGTTGGCCTAGGCAAATAATTTATGAAGAAGGCCCCAACAGCAATCACAACAACAACAAAAATAAATAAATGGGACTTGGTTAAATTAAAAAGCTTCTGCACAGCTAACGAAATAATCAACAGAGCAAACAGACAACCTACAGAATGGGAGAAAATATTTGCATGCTCTATATCCAATAAAGGGCTCATAACCAGAATCTACAAAGAACTCAAGCAAATCAGCAAGAAAAAAATCAAACAATCCCATTAAAAAGTGGGAAAAGACATGAACAGAAGCTTTTCAAAAGATAGACAAATGGCCAATAAAGATGAAAAAATTCTCAACATCACTAATCAACAGAGAAATGCAAATTAAAATCACAACGAAGTATCACTGTACCCCAGTTAGGATGGCTTTTATTAAGAAGTCCGAAAACAATAGATGCTGGCATGGATGCAGAGAGAAAGGAATACTTATACACTGTTGGTGGGACTGCAAATTAGTCAACCTCTAAGGAAAACAGTATGGAGATTCCTCAAAGAACTAAAAGTAGACCTACCATTTGATCCAGGAATCTCACTACTAGGCATTTACCCAAAAGAAAAGAAGTTGTTTAATCAAAAAGACACCTGCACATGAATGCTCATTGCAGCACAATTCACAATTGCAAAGATGTGGAATCAATCCAAATGCCCATCAATTCATGAGTGGATTAACAAAATGCGGTATATGTATACTATGGAATATTACATAGCTATGAATAAGAACAAATTAAGGCCTTTTGCAACAAATTTAGATGGAACTGGAGACCATTATCCTAAGTGAAGTATCTAAAGAATGGAAAACAAACACCACATGTCATTGCTATTAAATTGGAACTAACCAATGAGCACACACATGCACAGAGAGAAGTAAAACTCAGCAGAAATCAAGTATGGGGCAGGGAGAAGGGAGTGAGTGAAAACCTACCTAGTGGGTACAATGGTCACTATCTAGGTGATGGGCACACTTATAACCCTGATTCAAACAGAACAAAATCAATACATGTAAGTAAAAACATTTGTATCCCCATAATATTTTGAAATTAAAAAAGTAAAGAAATATTTTAACATGAAAAAATAAATAAATACACCTCCCACAGGTTTGCAGTAAAAATAAAAAAAAGAAAGAGAAAGAAATTGAAGTTAGGTTGTAGTCAGAAAGGCAGGTATGGCAAATATACCATCATAAATCTCTATCAGTAAATGATTAATGGTTGCAACCACTAAGTCAGAAATATTAGGAGTCATGCTTATGGAGAGGAAACTTGTTTCCAGTATTTAAATCCAGTGAGATAACTTCCTGCCTTCCCTAAAATATGGTTTTGAGTTAATGGAAGTGAGTCACACGTTAGGGATGAGAAATGGAGTTTTCAAAAGGTAACACTAAGGATGCAATTTATCTAGAGGAAGCAAAGCATCTTCATCTCCTGTATATTCTACTCCCCCTAGAGGTTTCAGCCCAGCTCAGTACCATGCGCCTCCCACGTAGAGGCCCTTGGAAATACATGAGAAATTTTCTTTAATGGTCACAATGACTGAGAGGCACCACTAGCATTTAATAAATGGCAACCAGTGATTTTAAACGTCCTATACTGTGCCATAGAAGCGTTCTGCACAATGGAGAATTTTACTAATTTGCAATAGCACCTGGAGCATCCCTACTGTATAATACTACCTTAGGGAACTGAAGCACCATGTCTCTGAGACTCAAGTCTCCAAATGTGCTGTCCACTTTAACCTAGAGTGACTAATCTACTCTCTTTGCTAGAAAGACATGGTCTCCTCCTCATTTTTTAATTAAAAGGAAAGGCAGTAATTCAACTACACCCTGTCCTATGGAAAGCGGTCAAAGAAAATACTTAAGTGATATGCATATCTGGTAGATAGAGAATAATAGGAGAAAATCCCTCACTAAATACAAGTCCTGCGAAATTCTGTGACACAAGGGGACATCAAGTGGTTGGATTTGGGAAAGAAGTAGTGGATGAATGGAAACAAAGATTTCAGCAAAAGTAGGTATCATATGTTCTTCCTTTCCTTCGTCCCTTTCTCTGCAAATAGTTAGTGAGTGACCACTCAGGATTGTGTGAGGCACTGTGAAACAATGGTGAGCAATAAGTGACATAGTTTTTACTCTCATGGATTATGCATCCTATTGGAGGAAACTAACCTTAATAAAAGAATTGCACAAGTATGCTGATGAACAAGGAGCAATGTGATCATCCATGCATGTCAGTCATGTTACCCCTAGATGAAAAAAGCACCAGACGAGTATCACTTGTGCCATATAATGCCTGGGTTCCATTACCAATACAATTGCTAAAGACTCATTTTTTCCTAGGCATGCAAATACACATTGCTTTGGGTAGCAATGTGAACTCTAAGTAGCTAGGAGAGAAGATTGTGGATTTTTCAGAACAGTCAGAACAACTTAAACATGACTCATTTTAGCTCAGAATGAGTCATCAGGGATGAGTGACCCTAAGTGACCCCTTCCAACAGAGAGGTCACATAGCTATTAAAAACACGAGTGGTCTTGAGATCCTTGTGGGACTTTCAAGAACAGTGCTTGTCATTGAACCAATTCCACAAATGTTTACAGAATGCAAATTCTAGCCCTGGTTCCAAGTAAAGGTTCAAGGACAAACAGATGAGCAAGAAGCAGCCCTTGCCTTCAAGGGGCTTAGGCTGGAGAAGAAAACATAATTATATGATGTGATATAAACATGCTGAACATGATGGCTAAGTGTCATGGGACTGTGGACATGGGAGTATTTACTCTTGCAGTGTTTTGTAAGTCTGATTCTAGAAGGCAATGACTGGAGATGGAGAACTTGACTTTCAGCCTTTCCTGATAGATGTATTTCATGTTGTTTGCTTAGACTAGGGATATACTATCCCAAGACTAAAAGGTCTTTCTTTTTTGTTGAGGCTTGATGGTTCATGATGTTTCCTGTCCAAACCTGAGTATGAAGTGTTACTTTAACAGTAAGATGACTTAACTCAATTAGCTGAAAGAGGAGTCAGAAGAATTCTCTGCATATACTATATGTAAAGGTGACTGGGACCTTCTCTTTACATACCTCATGAACACTCTCTCCACTCCAAGAATCCTCCACTCCTGCTGACACAGACTCATCCATTGCTCAGTGTAGCTGCCGCTACAGAGAAATAGGTAGGGGGAGGGGGGAAGAAGAACACACTGCAGTCCCTTCACCCTGACTTTGGCCAGACGTGACTTAGCAGACATACACAGCCCAGCAACCAGTACTCGATCTGCAAGTTCTCTGTTTTTATTTTTATTTTATTCTTCACTTTGAGAAATTATGCCAGTTCTCTTCTTTGAAGTCAAACTAAGGGAATGTTCTGCTGTCTCCCAAGCCTAGAAAAACTCCTCTGTTCACTTTTCAGGATTGGTCTCCAGCCAGAAGCTTTATGAAGTCAAAGAAAAGGCCTCATTTGGCTGTGGGAGAAATGTGAGAAAGAACTGAAGGGTCGGTCCATTGGAACAAAAGCAGAAAGAATTCCAAAGTGTAAGCTCCCTTCCAAGAAAACAGAAATCCAAGTGGTGAAAATAAGAAACAGAGAGAGACCTGACTTTTCCCTTGGAACTCCCAGGCTTTGTCCCTTCCTTCTCCCACCTTCAGCTCATTGTTTTATTATAACATCTGGTAGCTTCTGTTTAGAGAGGCAAACTCAGGTTTGGTTCCACCCAGGCAGTGAACTACCTAAGGTAGCAGTGAGCACCACTCAGGCAAGGCACAGTAAACTTCTAGCTGCCACACTAAGCTGAGACAGCTCATCTGTTTCTGTCACATTTTTCCACAACAATTTCCTTTTAAGCTGAAAATGCCTCTTAGTTTCAGCCCATATCTTCTAGCTCTCATGAAAGATGTCGAACATGGAAGTTACTATGATACCAGCTTTTTTTTTTCTTTAAAAAACCAGTACTGGAGATTATGCCAAAGGATTTAGTGTTATTAACATACAATATCCATGAAGATTATGATGGCAAAGACATTTATGTAAAAAGCATATCCCATAAACATTTGAACAGAGCATAAAGCAGCTTTTAATAAAGGATGCATACAAAATCAGGCAGCTAAAACACGAAATCAAAGGAGGTGATAACTTATCTTGGAAAGCGAGGCTCAAGGTGGTATTATTAACTACACATGAGACGGCAAGGATGCAGCACTCAGTGATCAGCGACTTTCACCCTGGCTTCCTCTCAGTCTGCCCTTGTGCATAACATGCTGGCTCTTGTCTCTCTTCTTAGTGAGGGGCAGCTGCTGCTGGCCGGTGAAAGTCACCACCGGCTCTCCTGGGGCTGTGCAGAATGACTGACAAGTGGAAGTGAGATCTGGGGGGACAAAGGACAACTTCCCCAAATCTGGGAGGACAAATCCCCAAATATCGCACTCTGATGCTGACACTTTAGAGGCCATGGAACTGCAGATCCATGTAAAAATACCTGATTAACGTCCAGGCATAAGAGACTGATTTTGTCATTGCCTATTGTTATCTGGAGGAGATGATCTTTGGTAAAGATGTGTGTCCTATTCTCAGGAAGAAGCATAACTGTTGTTATCAACATTTCCCAGCAACTGGTATAAGGCTAATTGTGTTAGTATTATGACATGGGAGCTTATGAAAGTTACACTCTAAGAACTCACTTCTACACTCTGGTGAGGCAAAGACTGCCACGGTGAGAGAGCTGGAGCAGTAAGTCAGAAGCTCACAATGCAGCCGACCCAGGGGATACAGATTCAGTGCAGCCTCCTTGTGGTCAACTCTCTGTGACATGGGAACTTCATCCTGGAGTTTCAACCTTCTAAATAGCTCCCTGTCCAGCTGCTCTTGTCCATCCCCATGGCGATGCAAGTGCTCACCAAATAGACTGTTCCAAGGACCTGTCATGCTGACCCTTTCAATCCCAACTTTACACCCCCACCAGTTATCTTTGAGAAAATCAAATTTAATCATAACATTCTATTGCCAAAACTTATTTAGTGACTTGCTATCACTAGATAGAAAAAATGACTTTCTATCTAGAAGTGGTAAAATCTCAACTCTTTAGTTTTGCATCTGAGGACTTTGACAACACACTCAGCCTATGTTTCTATCTTTATCCCCACACTTCAATATCACAGTGCTTTCCCCATCCCAGTACACTTCATGCTCCAGGGACCCCAAAATATTAACCCTTCCCCAGATGAGTTCTGTGCTTCTGTGCTTTTATATACAACAATACCTTTTCCCCAAATACTCTTCTCCACCATCTGCACCTGGAACCCCTCTTCAAATGCCAGTTTGTCCAAAATCTTTGGGCAGAATTACAGTTTGCCTTTGTGTTTGCCAAACTCTTCGTGCATGCCTGTCCTCTTTGCACAATGAACACAGGTAAGTTTGAATGTCCATAATGTTCTAGCATTGTCCTAGATACTGAGAATAGTGAGTAGAAAAACAAGAAACCCATTTCCCAGCCTCACGGAGCTTACACGGATGATGCAAAGGTCCCAAGTGTAAGCATTGTTAAAAGCACTACAGTAGAGTGGCACATGGGATTTGTGGATAAATAGTAGGTGTGATTGACTTAGGGAGGTCAGTGAAGGGTTTTCTAAATTAGAGATTTTTGATTTGAGATCCTGATGGGAAAAGTAGGCAAAAGAGGATAGGAGTTCTATTCAAACTGGGGTCTTCAGATCCATTCCAATCCTTGGACAATTTGTTATCCTTCCATAGCAATGTAAGTGCTATAATTGAGAGTAAGCATTTAAAAGCTGTTAGAGAAATTTGATAGAGTAATTATATATCTTTTGAATCTAATAAAAAGCTAGACATTGAAAAAAACAACCATTCTTTTATCACAGACAGTCTGAGAAGCACTGCCCCCAAGCACAGGGAAGACACGGTTAAAGGGCCTGTGTTGGGAAAAGCCATGGTCACCCCAGAATGAGACACACGATGGACATGGGGTGAGGCTGGCATGTGGATTGTGAGGGCATCGGCTTACACGTGATGACTGAGCTGGTGGTCACTGTTGCAACTAGGGAGAGTAGATGGAGTCTAAGCAAAAGAGGAGGCCAAGGACCCAGCCTTGAAGAGCTTCAGTAGCTAATGGCTTTTGGAGAAAGATGAGCCTTCCAGGAAGACGTCACTCCTGGGTTTCGCAGAAGCAATTTGTTGGAGAGGTGGGGGCAATCGGGAAAGACTTAACGAGTGATGAAGGTGAAAAAAGAAGACAAAAGAGCTTTAAAAAGGAAGAAATGTGGTAGCTAGAAGTGGATGTGGACGCAAGTGTTTTTTGGTGATGGTCACTGCGTCCTTATTTTAATGAGAGAAATTTGAGCATTTTTTAAAAGATGATAAACCCTGTTGAGAGGAAGAGGCTGAACATTGAAGGTAGAGAAAATACAATAAATAGTTTATTTTTTTCTGAGAAAGTGGGTAGGGTTGGTATGCAACTCACAAATGAGGAAAGTAAACTTAATACCCAAATAGATAGTGTCTAGTGTCGTTGATACAATGACCTATAAAATCAAAGCCACTAAGGAGAAGAAAAGAATGGGGAGATGATGGAAAGAAAGTAGTTGTGTCAAAGGACTGAGGTTTTTGTGATTCTGAAGAATATTCATTATGGGAAAGAATAAACAAGTTAGCTAAGAGGAGAGAGCTTTACACTCAGAGGTGAATCTTTGATTTAGTGATGTTTTTGAAGAAAATACACCACCACTTATCTTTCCTATTATAATATTTTTCTTAGCTGTTCTATATTTTTTCTTAAAGCTTTGTTTTGAAGATTATGTGCTGTCTTTGATTTCTTCGAGACTACAGAGAGGAATTTGTCTGAATTCTTTTTTACTTTCTAGGAGGATTCTCAACCTAAGATATGTTAGTCCTTTCTTTTGCCTCTATTCCCTTATTTATGGTAGTCATAAATGGTTTACTTGCTCATATTTGCTATGTCTGTGCATAGATGCTGCACTGCTTCCCTGGTGGTTATTAATCATCTCTGCAGCAGCTCCATCCAGGCCAACTGCTGCTCAAGAACAGGGAGGGGAAGGGTGAGGAAGAAGAGCAGGAGCAGCTCCAGTTTCCATCTGGGTTTGTCTCCAACACTCAACTAAATTGGATGTTCTTCTGCCACAAGCCACATCCCCTCCCCACCCTGTGTTCAGACTTTGGGGTATCAGAGAGACCACACTGAAGCCCCTTAAGGCCCAGAAACTCTGCCATTCAATGCTATGCTCCCTCTTTTCTCCTCATTAATGCAATCCCTTGCCTAGGAGGCTAGCCATAAACAGCTCTACCTCCCCCACCTTGTTGTAATGTGGAATTAGGCATCTCCAGGGACACTTCTCTTCTACTCCCAGATCTCATCCGTCTAATCAAAAAATCATTAGATGGGCCTTTAAGAATGATGACACTTACTTTGTGAGAGCAGGGATCACGGACTGGCAGCCCACAGATGGAATCCAGCTGGCAGGTGTGATTTCGTTTGGCCCACACAGTTTTTGAAAGATAGGAACACTTTATATGAAAATCCATATTTCCAGCTTCTTTTTAAAAATTCAGATGATCTGGCAATCCCCAATGGCAATTTTTCTGCATGGCAAAAATTGGCTGGATCTGAGCTATGGCTGTCTGTGTTAGATGGGCTTGCCACTTGCTCCCCCCTTCCCTATTCCACGCTGCCTTAAATTCAGCCCCTGTGAGTGTGTGCTGGTCCTGGCCCTGGGTTTAGGGGTCCTACATGGTACTGCTCTAATAACCTTTCCCTGAGTCCACATTTCAGTTTGTTTGGCAGATTGTTTTCATAGTTTATGTTTGGGGTTTGTGGTTGTGATTTATTTTTTTCTTTTCCCTCAAGGTAGGATTTCTTCTCTATTTTTTGTTATTTTGATTTTTTTGGAATCACCTGTACTACTTGTTATTCCTTTTGTTATTTGATGTATTTAAAAGAAGAAGAAAATGGTAAAAATGTTTTTATTTCATCATCGAAACCTGAAGTCTTCCTTACCTGACTTTTTGATATTTTCTGTTTCAACATTGAGCAGTTATTAAAACAGATTACAAAATATTTGCATATCAGAAATTATGAAATTATTGATAAAATACTTTAAGCCCCCTAATATAACATTACACACACATACAAAAAAAATAAGTAATAGCTTATACTTAGAAAAACATTTAAACAAAGTATCAAAGGTGAAGGAATTTATAGAGAGTAGTCACTCCTTGTTGGAGATAATCCACGGATAGATTTCAGGATGTATGAGAATCCCCTGAGAATTTGTGATGCTATGCAAGTGGATCTGAGCATTTTTCCTGGGAGAGGCTCTGTACCCTAACAAAGAAGAAACAAAAAAGAAATACTGCTCTGAGTTCAGCTCTTATTACTTTCCACTGGAATTAGGGTGCAAGCTTCCTCAGCAGTGGCCCTGCCTCCATTCTTGCCTCTGCAGTCCATTCTCCCACAGTGTAGGCAGGGGATTCTTTGTAAAACAGGTTCATCTGTCCAGAACCTTCCAGTGGCTTCCCACCACTCTCAGAATAAGCTCTAAACTCCTTGGCATCACCGTCAAGGTCCTACAGAATCAGCCCCTGCCCTCTGACTCCTGAGTCTTCTCCCATTTTTGTCCCCTTCTCCACTATGCACCATGCACACTGACCTCCTTCCTGTTCCTGAACAAGCCCCATTTGCTCTGGCTGTGGGGCTTTCTCACTTGATGTCCTGTCGTACCTCTCCCCCAGCTCTTCACAGGCCAGCCCCTGTTGTCATTTAGGTCTCAGCTCAAGTGTCACTGTGCCAAAGAAGCCTTCCCTTTTTGCCTGATATAAAGTGTCCATTAATGACTACCCGATGTAGTATTCTTATGTTTTTCATAGCGCTCATTACCGTTTAAAATCTTCTTGCTCATTTACTTGCCCCACCCTCTATCAATATTGTCCCCTTGGAAACAGAGACCACGTCTTTCCTCTTCACTGTTATATCCCCAGCTCATTGGCTGAATGACTGACTTTTATAGATGACAAAAATGGAACTTAGAGAAAATGGTCCATACAAAGTCCTCTACCTCATCAGAGGCAGAGATGATCATACGATCCACAGCTCCTGAGATCAATCCAGCACTCTTCATGATCCTTTAGTTCAGTAAAAGGGAAATTCTACTAGAAATGACTAGAATGTAATGAAAAGGTGAAGATGGATATTGTGGGACTAATGTTATTGTATTTTGTCAACCTTAATGAGATTTTTATTTTGTAAGACTATACCACATCAAAATATATATGTATGTATTCATAGTTGATGACAAAGCCTTTTCAAAGTCAAAGCACTCTCTAAATAGATTCTAAAGGCTACCCACTGATCTAATTAAATTTAGTAAGAATTATTTAGGAGTTATCTAATCAACAGATAGTCATTCAATTTTAGTACATATTTAATATATCATTATAACTAAATGCAATTATTTCTTAGCTGTTTGTAGTAGCAATATTTATGTCCAAAGAAATGACATGGAATGCTATTATTTAGTATTCTACATAATTCTTCAACTAAATATAGTAAGAAAATTCAAACTATGGTGATAATAATGCCATTAAAGTTAAATTTGTATAATTTATTTGTTCTCCTAAGAAGTCAAATTGCTAGTGAGTTCAAGTTTTATTTCTCAGGCTCCAACAAATAAGCAATTAACTACTAGGGTTGCTAATTGAGTAAATTACTCCTGAATGACTCCAGGGCCAGATGAATCCCTGTAAGCTGGTGATATGAATCTTCTCTTTGACAAAATCTCACAGCTGTATCCAAAGCTGAGAGCTGTGGTGTGGTAGCTCACCAGTACACAGGGAAAAGAATAACCAAATAAACTAAATTTTTTAAAAAATAGAGTCTCTCAGTGAAGCAAATATGAAAGTTTGCTCTCACAGAGCTACAAAAGATTATGCTAAAAAAGAAACTGTTGAGGCTAAGATTGTGGAAAATGGCGGAATAGGAGTGCCCTCCTGGCTCTCTGCTCTCAGAGTCAGAGGTGAAATAGGCAGACTACTGCACGCGAGTGAACTCCACTTCTACAGGACCAGCTCTACAGATCTACAGAGAACCAGCGTGGGACGCAGGACCTCAGTGGAAAACAGAAGTGAATCGGAAAACTTCTCGCGAAGTAGAGAGACTGTTGGGTGCCTTAGAGAGGGAGCCTGGTTCCCGCTCCGGCCGGCCGGCCGGCCAGCATCTGTGCCGGAGTGTTTTGATTCCCCGGGGAGTCCACCCTTCCCCCACCGTGCCCCACACCCTCGCAAGCAGGGAAGTGGCTGAAGTCTGCGGGCAACAGTGGTGTAGGCAGACAGGCTGTGCTGCGGGAGGGAAAAAACTGGAACGGGAAAAA